>OX453063.1:13909235-14058539 GCA_949699795.1 Spicauda simplicius
TGGACGGACTTGACTTTAAGGATTTAATTAAAACCAAGTCCAGGAAAAGAATAAATATTGCTTGAAACAAATGTAATTCTAAGCCTACTACTACTACATTTAATTTTGTCTATCAGCCTATCAATGTTGGAGTTTTATGTAGATATTTCGAGGAAGTTCATATCTACACATTACTTGAATGTCAAGAAGTCTTCGAATGTTAAGTAGAAAACAACATTATCATAGCTAACTTGATTGTAGTAAGCGTTAATTAGGCGGTATAATTTAAAACTATGTACACAAAAAAATATATTCCATTTACCATACAAAGGAAACCAAAGTACAATACGAATAACATGCACACGTCACCTAATTGTTATTTAATATGCATAATTTGAGTAATGAAGCGTGTTTTTCGAACAATTGTCTGTACGTCAGCGTCACGCAAGGGGTCGTTGCCCCCGCTATCATCGCCGATAACGATAAACACGGAAAAATCCTTTGAACAGTGATAAACGCACGAACAGCGCTAAGTGTTTGAACAGTCCATTCCTCTGAATTTGTTGTAATTTTAACATTTATAATAATTGGAAAAATATAATAAAGCCAACGAAAAACGTTTACGTATGTTCCGATCCGGTGATAGTGTAAAAAAAAATATATGTAACTGACAGTTTGTGAGTGTCTCCGTAGGCCTGTGCAAAACAGACATTTCATTTCATTTATGTACTTGAGGTGTTTGATGACCCCTGTGGGCCAATCTGCCACTAGACCCGTCCAACATCGTCCCTGCAGCTCCGGGATCAGAATAGGGCTACGGCATCCCCTGCCTGTCGTAAGAGGCAACTAAAAGGGGCTTCCGTGGTTGCGGACGGCTAGAGTGGGAGCTCGAACCGTTCGGTCAGGCAATCCCGGGAAGGACCGTCGTAAAGACTAGACGGAGCGGTGGGCCCAGCCGCCCATCTGGGAGGAGCCCGAAGTGGCAACGCGCTCGGAGGATTCCGGTTGAAGTCGTTTCGAGATCCCGGAGTCCTCCTTTTTAGCGCCGAGGACGGCCACCGGGGGGGTTTTAGTGCGGTAAAAATAACCCTGCGTCGCTCCCACGGCGTCGGGTACCTTTTGAAGGTTTCCCCCTCGACAACAAAAAAAAAAGACCCGTCCGACACGCCTTGGGTTTCGGGTTCGATCCTGGGCGAGATGGATGTCCGACGGATTTAGGCTACTGTTCTGGGTCTGGGTGTTTGTGGATTCTAATATGTGTATGTCCACGGTACCTACGACACAGGAGTAAATACAAGTATGAGTGAAGAAAAGGTTATTATTAGAGTAATCGGTCTGTTATTTCACTTGTAAGTTTAACTGTGAATAATTTTGTTTTACAATTAAAGACAAAGTGTAATTTTGTAGATTTTATTACGTAAATAATTAAATCCTACATATCATAATTGCAATACTTATCACAAACCTATCTTTAGAAGTCGGTTAAAACCTTTCAAAATCAGTTAAATAAATCATAAACGCGGATTCCCTTTCATAATAATCATTAAGAGAAATAACCTCATGTTTGCTCACAACCGGCTGATAATGAACAGGCGACCTCATTTGTGGTGTCAATGAGGTCAGTGAGGTCGGATGTGATTTTAACGATATCTTTACTAATAACGTTGGTGTGAAGTCATTGAATTGTTCTAAAAATACCATTACATGACAGATGTTAGTAATTCGATTCAATGGGGCTTATGCAGAAGTCTTTTGAAATCAAAGCTGTAATTATTTTACGTATAAAATTATTGTTGTAAATATATCAATTGGCATTTTATGATTTTTAAAACGCGGTTAAAATCAACATAAACTTGACGACCCGCGTGGCGGGGCGGTTACCACACCAGTCTGGCGCGCAATGGGTCCCGGGTTCGATTCCCGGCCAGACAGGTATCTGAATGATGAGTTTAGATTCATGTTCTGGGTCTGGGTGTTTGTGTATTCGTCTCGTGTGTGTCCATGGCACCCACGACACACGAGAAAATCCTATTGTGGGACTATGAGTGTAGAAAGCGTGGGCGTGTGAGTGTTTGATACGAGTAGAATATGGGTTATATCTGAAGTCAATTACAGATGCGTTACCTTTCCATCGAAACACAAGGACTGATTTACGCGAGAATTTTGACCGTGGTACCTCCCGGGTTGGATTACACTGGTTTTACCACCTAAAAACGCTAAAATATAATAAAACTTTGTGATTTACACATTGATTATAATACTCAGTACCTTGGTAGACGTGACCGAGGCCGGCGAAGTCGCGACAATAGTTAACTTTAATATAATGCCTACTCAAACTGGTCAGGGAATAACTTAGTTAACTATATATTACTACTGAATCCAATGGCATCAACATTCATATCCCCAATAACGCTCTGTCGCTACAATCTGTCGCGTTTGCATTATGTACAGTCGTACGTCATGGAAGTAATTAATTTCCAAAACCCATTTGAATGCTGTCTGTGCTATTAATAAACAACTGCTGGGTCTGTCTCCAGGCTCTATGAATGAACGCTTTAAACTAATGGAGCGAGTCTCCGTATTTTTACTTCAAAATGGAAATTACATTTACACTCCGTAACTGATTTTGTTTTGTTAGAGAAATGTAATATTTATTAAAAAAATTGTATAGACAATAGTCATATGATTAAAAACATTTAGAGTTATTGACGTCATATTTTACTAGTAAGCGTTAAAACCATGCTTAAGTTTTATGATTTTCGTTTATATATAACTAGCTGACCCGGCGAACTTTTTCCGCCTAAAAGTATAAAATCTAAAATTATCAATGTTCCTCCACTATATTATGTGTATAGTATACATAAAAACCCTCTTCTTAAATCTCTCTATATATTAAAATAAAATAAATCTATCTAATAAAAAAAACTGCATCAAAATCCGTAGCGTAGTTTTAAAGATGTAAGCATACTTAGGGACATACAGCGCGAAACGACTTTGTTTTATACTATTTAGTAGAGCTTAATTTGACAGATTCCACTACTTATTGTACCAATTAATGTAACGATTAGTTGATGGATAGAATGAAATACAAATTACTATATGTAGCTTTAACTAAATGAAAGAAAATATATAAAAGAGTATTGAACAAATTTTACTCAATGACAAGTTAACAAATAAAGCGAAAAACATACAAAATAAAGCGAAGAACACGACATTCGATCATTCAGCACCAAGGTTTTTGCTTTTCACGATTGTATTATGTTTCAGGGACATGCAGAACCATATTAATTAACGTGTAAACCACTTATTCCCTAAGGCCGTCAATGAAGGCTGTTAGGAAATGGACTATTGTAGTTCTTTGTTAGCGGTATGTGGGCCACGCATTGAATATGAGATTACTGCTCAGCCCCCCGCGGTTACGCAAATGTGTTGGTTCTACCGTCGAAGAGAAACGATGATTGGAAACGATTAACGTAAGCTCTGAAATAGACGGCTTTGTCGCAAAGTAGGTTCATAGAAAATTATAATACGTATTGAGATGTATTAACTCCATTAATCTAAAATGATATATAGACTCTTGGTTCCAGTTTTAAAATTTTATTACCTGGTTTTAAGAGTTACAAACAGTGCCGGATTAGCCACATATCAAGAGTAGCAGATGCTACGGGCCCCGCGACCCAACACCTATCTGCTATTTATATTTTACTATCTTTGCTATCCTAAAAATCTTAAACTGAATGAAGATATAGAAAGTGTCATCTCTAAATTATTCTTAGATTAAATCCAGAAAACTTTACTAGTAACAGTTTTGTTTTATTTAATACAGTTACTTAAGGCAAACTGTGAGCGTCCTGTCAGAATTTGCTACAGGCCCCGCGCTAACTTAATCTGGCACTGGTAACAAACTATTTTTGGCCATGTAAACTATGGTCTACAACCTGAAAGTTATGAGACACCCGTAGCTACGTGATAAAGTAAATACATTTGCCCTCAGAAATTGATAACCTACTCCAAGTAAGACATGAGGTTTACTCAGGTATCAAGTAGGATTGACGTCAGCATTGATTATTCTTGCGTAGCAAGCATACAAGAAATTTACTACTATTATAAGACAGAATTTTTTCGTTTGTTCCTCGCAGTTAAACAATTCGCTTACCGTTAGTTATGTAGGTTCGCTTTTTCGCCGATGGTGGGTAATGTTCTACAAAGTAACTCACATTATACATATTATGTTATCTGAAGTAGGTCGTGTAACGCAATGTTTCAGCAAGACGTGTTTGAGCAGTTGCATTTGTTATGTAGAGTGGCCATTACTTAGATAACTTTAAGAGTCTTCGACATACGATACATAGTATAATATGGAAACATACTACCAAGTACGAACTGAAAAATATGCATATACTAACAAGAGTGTTTTTATAAATTCCGCAATAGTGGGAATTCGTTTATAGATGTTCAGTTAAAAAATGTAAAATTGTTTGTTAGTTTAATCAAGTAGCTACATAGTATGAAACAAAGTCGCTTGCCACTGTCTGTCCCTATGCTTAGATCTTTAAAACTATGCTACGAATATAAATGCAGTTTTTTTAATAGATAGAGTGATTCAAAAGGAAGGTTTTTATGTATAATACATGCATAATATAGTGGAGGAACACTGATAATTTTAGATTTTTGACTTTTAGGCGGAACGTTCGCCGGGTCAACTAGTTTTGTTTATAAAATTGGATGTCAAACACGCATCCGGTTCGAGTAGTCCACTCTATGTTAGTAAGTCACACCGCCTATAACATACTTGTATCCAACTGAATATAGAACAGCGTTTCTATTTGAAATTAACCACATACGCGTTGCTGAGGATTAAGTTTTCCGTCTCGTATGAAAGTGAGCCGGAAGCCACACTCTTCCACCGAAACACAAGAACTGGTTCACGCTCGAAGTAGGTGTAGATACATCCCATATTGAACCATACTTGTTCTTCCTTTAATATGAGGTATGATAATACATTTGCATAAACGTGAAGTTAAAACTACTAGTCACCCGTCCGAACGGTCGAATTTCGACCGTATTTCAACTCTAAAACTAAACTTGATAATGTCCAAAGTAGCACATTTGTTTTCTAAAATTTAATTAAGTTTAATTTAATACACCCGAAAGGTAAATGGGCGAAACGCAATAACGGGTATTCTGACAAAGACATCTGTATTTTTTAACGTTATGTTTTTTAAGAAAACACACACGTAAAAGATTGAATGTTTTATTTCGTTTATTATACGTGTTTGTGACAAATGCACGGTAGTATGTGTAATGTGTTTTAGTTGATTTTATCTATGTTATATGCTATATTTGAAAAAAAATATAGGCATTCCGTGATCCTTCTCTACATCAACTATAACCGTGCAAAATTTCGTACTCCTCCGTCCGCGGCAAGTTACTTAAAAACGGACCCCAAGTTTTTGCTTCACTTATTAATATATAGATTTTTATTAATCACTTACCACTTTATTTTTATCCATTATGATTTCGGAGATGCCATTTATTTTTGTTTTACTTAATTAAACGTGAAAACTGACTAATTACAGCATTAAGTTTTGATTAAACAAATCACAAATAAGTAAAACTTCAGTTGGTATTATGCCGTAAATATTTACACTAGTTTGGCTTTACTTGTTATTGGTGTTATTTCCGTTTTCGCTATTTATATACGTCTCCATCCTGCCTAAACATATGTATCTCAGTTATTGTGCCGTTATTTTCGAAACAGTCAAGTCACAGTATTACACAGTATCATACAGTAGTCTAACTCTGCCGTGTCCTTGAATTTTATACCTACAGACGCGCTGGACGAGAGTTCGCGTTAGGGCTACCCGCCTAAAGTATTTTAATACATCTGTATACTTGACTTTCTTTCTTACTTATTATGTATTTTATTCAGTACATTAAAGTAAAAAAACAAAGCGTTCTTTTAATATTTGAGAGACTTAATAATAAATCGTACACAAATAATAGTTATAAATTTCACACTGAATAATATTTTACCAACCAAAATAAAAATTATTAACACTGGACGTGTTTATGCGCAATAATTCAATTAAAAACAGCCTAATATAGTTTACAACTGCTCTTCGCTACTATATTATTTAAATAAAAAGATCCACTGCTTCAAAAACGTCACATCGCCCGCTCGCCACTACGGCACATTCGCTAGCTGTTGAGTACCGAGTGCATACCGAAATCGTGGCGCGTAGGTACAAGTTGCGTTTCGTGCGTTTGTAAGAAGTTAGAATACTGTAGATACTATTACCGTGGTCAAGTGTCATTAACCTGTCCGTCGAACTATTTTATGGCATAATTTATTTTCGATACTTATATTTTATGTTCCTATCAATACAAAATTATACTCTATGGAGAAGTGTTATCGTGTTTTAAGGACCGATCCAAGAAATATTGTATTTAATAGCATTAAAATGGCAGAAATAAATGAATAATCATATTCATTTGCCTTCGATTAGCCTATTGAAGCTCATAATTGGACCTACTTTTGCAAAAAAAAACAACGAGTTTTCCTCTTATTATTATTAAAAATGTGGTTCTTTTCATTAATATCATATTTGTATATATAGAACAAATTCATTTGTGCAACATAATATATTTTATTAAAAAAACCTAAAATTATATAGTATACAATTTTTTTACAAAAATGGCTTTTTCTCAAAACCGTCGTTGTGTGGGTTGATTCTGTTTTGCATAAGTAGGTCCAATTGGACCTAGGCCTACCCTAATCAGAGATTTCGATAGAGATAGACATACGTGCCTGTTGTGCACTTTGGTGACCGCACTAGGTGTCAATGATACACAGCAAGAACTGTCAGTCTCCTAGATTTTACCCCTTAGTTGCCTCCTATGACATCCGCGGGAAGAGAAGGAGTAGTACTATTGAAGATCGAACACACGGCATTATTACATAATCGTAATTTACAATTTTAGTAAACTACGTACAATTTAGTAATAACAAACAAAATTACGCGAATTGCTCGTATTTTAAATGTATAGAAAACAAAAGCGGTAACTTACCTATTTTCCCATTCGGACTATAAGGCCCGTAGCTGCCGGAGGACAGCGGCGAGGAGTACCCATTGTTCGGCTGGGGCTGGGTAGCCGCCCCCGGGGACGGGGAGCCGCCGCCGCCCGCCATCCAGTCCCGCACGTGCCCGTTCACCGGGTGCCCGTTGTGGCTGACCCCCGGCTCCGCCTTCACCTGGTTCGGCAACCCACGGTACGCCACCTCGTGTTTCAGGTCCATGCCGCTGCTACCGCATGCTGTCGCGCCGCCCCCGCCGCCCGCGCTCCACACTTCTGAAACAATAATGCTGAGTTAATTTTGAGTAAACTTCTACGTGTTGAACACTTTCTAGGGTGAATGAAAATCATGGAACTCGTATCATGAGCTCATATGTATACTTCTTCGCGTTATTTTTTAAGTTTTCAATTCTATGCGCAGTCCTCATGACTGCCTTTTTTATAATATAGCTAACGAGCAAGCTAAGTTCGCCTGATGGTAACTACTGGCAACCATGAACACCTGTAGAAACCCGTCATAAGATCAGTCTCCCTGAGATTAACCACAGATGCGTTGCTACTCCTGAAGACTAAGTTGGAATCTAATAAGTACGTATGTCTTCCTTACCAGGAAATTAATTCATTGCGAGTATAGACACGTTATATACTATAAAATATATGACCGTGGACATTATGATTAGAAACAACATATAAATAAAACTCTAATTACATGGATATAAGGACGATTAAAAACAAGTATTAGGGCAGAGAACTTCTGATTGATGGTAGTCACCGTCTCTTATAGACTTTTGCAACATCAGAAGTGACGTAAACGCTTTGCTGGCTTTAAAAGCCCGCTCCTTTCACAACTTTATTTTTATTATTATTTTATTAATTACTCTACCAAAAGAGTAACAAACATCGTAGACGTAAACACAAATTAAGTATTAATTAAACTGACGAAGGCCACAGCTAATCACGATTTCATCTCGCAAGTGGCGCCGCGACCCGACGCCGATGTTACATGTTTACGCAAATATCACCTTCAAATACATTTTACTGGTTAAATGTAATTTATTTTTATAAAATAAATATGTTAAATATAATATCCATGATGTTGTTAATATTATTGTTAATAATAAATTGTAATTTCCATTGGCATAGCTATAGTTTTTAAGGGAGAGTCCAATAGCGGTTAAAGGCAAAAAAGAGGTCAGCTAGTCACTACATATCATAAAACAAAGTCGCTGTCTGTCCCTATGTATGCTTAGATCTTTAAAACTACGCTATAGATTTTAATGCATTTTTTTTAATTACTAGAACGATTCAAGAGGAAGGTTTTTACGTATAATACATGCATAATATACTGGAGGAACACTGAGATTTTTAGATTTTTTACTTTTAGGCGGAACGAAGTTCGACGTCGGGTAAACTAGTATTAAATATTTTAAATATATAGTGGTTACTACAAAACATTTTTATTGAATTCTCTATTTTTTTTCAAAATATGTCCTATTTAGCATCTGTCCATACTAGACTATGATGTCCAAAGTAGAATCTGTGCAGTGTCGACTAAATTCTTCTCCTATGCTCAGATGGTAGAACTGCTCGAAGTTTAAGTCATCTGTATGTACCACGTGCTTTCTCATGACGAACTATTGTGCTACTAACCCTGTAAGTAAGATGTAACATATTTACCCAAACTAGTTACCCGTCGCTATTACGGACAAAATTAGACCGTAATTTAAATTAAAAAACTAAACAACAATTGTCCAAAGTAGCATTAATTTTTCTCAAATTCAAATAAATTGTAATAATTTTCAAGTTCAATTCAACGCACCCGTTAAAGGTAAAAAGAGGTATGATTAGCTAAGCTGCATTTAAAAACAATAGCGGGTATTTTGGCAAAGATATCTGACATTTTTGACGTTATGTGTTTTCATAGTAAGATATTGAATGTTCTATTTCGTTTATTATGTATGTGTTTGTGTCAAATGCAAGGTAGTGTGTGTAATGTGTTTTAAGTTGATTTTATGCATTATTTAAAAAAATATTAGCATTGTGCAATCCTTCTCTACATCAACTATAACCGTGCGTAATTTCATACTCCTCCGCCTGCGGCCAGTATCTTAAAAACGAAAACAAATTTTTGCTTCACGTATTAATATATAGATAAATAATCTAGAAGATTTAATTAATACTGTGTTATTAAGTTAGAAATACTTAATCTGTTCTCTACACTAGTAGAACTATTTAACTTGCCTACGGCATACATAACATTCTTTTCCGCATAACGAAAATAAATGCGTCTGTAATAGTCTGTATGGTTACCTTGTAGCTAAATTTATCAGATAAAGTGAAATCTATTTTAAATCGTGGACATATTATGTTAATAGGTTTTCCTACGCATCGTCGAATACAAATACAATTTTATAATTTTGTTATAAACCTTCTGCAACATGATATAAAATAATATATTTCGTCCTGTTACAATTTTAACGCGATACTTCAAAAACGCTGTAAATTTTTCCAATTTCATTATTGTTTCCGATTCAAAAAAATACACTTACCGAATATTTTTTTGATATTTCCTCTGGTTGCTATAACATTGCTAAATATGATTTCAATAAAAAATATGTAATGAAAATCTTTATTTTTATGCAGATTAATTAGGTTTCAAGCTATATAGACTGACAATAAAAGTTTAAAACACGCAGCAATTTCAAATTCAATTTTATTTACACATGTGTGTTAGTTACTAAGGCGTTAATAACGCTAGTTTTACATAACGTTTAACACATAGAAGAACAATTTGATCCTGTTGTCGCGGGGCTTCATCCAGTTATCTACTCTTTGTCATTGCACTTTGTTGCTACTTAGCATTCGTGATATAATTAATTTAAACAACATACACATTAGAGATGTTATGAAACTGGTAATGGCATCGCACAAAAGTTTAGTGACAACCATCAGACACACAAAATATTTCATTGTATCAAAATGTACATTTTTATTTGGCAAATAGTTATAAGTATTATATTCGTCTGAAATGAAATGTCTTTATTTTGTATAGGCCTGCGGGGGCACTTACAAATTGTCAGTTACATTTTTTTTCTTACACTACCACCGGATCGGAATACGACCTCAACTGAGAAGATCCGGCAAGAAACTCAGCGGGTATGTCTTTTTTTCTTATTTATATTCATTTTTTTTAATATTATTACAATCATGTTTTTTTACATGGTAATGAAAGTTAGCTCCAGTCTCTTGCCTACCTCTTTAATAGTGTTAGTTAAGAGATTTAACTCGGAATAATAATAATATAGTATCACGTTAATACAAAACAAAGCTTAAGAAGTTAACCTTTTGTGCGATCTTGTCTTTTACATTTTTAGATTATATAGGACAGCTCCAGCAACAATTTGAGCATTCTTGCTTCCTTTGTACCATTAACCACGCAATATTTCAATTAGTTTTATGTGGGTTTCAGGACAAGAACAGATCTTATACCTCTATTCAAGACATTTGCGATCGTAAAGAGCAGTCCCCTAGGATTAACAGGATATAGTGTACGCCAGGGCATAGTTATTGGCCCCATATTGTTTGTGCATCCTAAATCTTGTGTTTAGTATCACATAGACAAACTTAATTTACTCTTTTACTTGGATGTAAACTTGTAAATTTAGTTTTAATCTACATTAAAACGAGAGGTTAGCCATTTATAAATATGTTAGTGAAATCAAAAATTAGAAATTTATAATTTACCTTCAATAATCATTTATTATTATAATTTTCGATCTGCTAGATGTTTTTTTTTTATTTTTATGTATAAACACTTTTTATGATTGAAGTAGCAAATGAACTTTCCAGCTGATGGACATCTTCAAACATCTTACATTATAATACTTAACGGGTACTCACGATATGCGGTTTATGAATTCTTATAGAATTCTTTTTGCCGATATTTCATTTTTTCAGAATTTATAAACCGCATATCGTGAGTACCCGTTAAGTATTATAATGTATCGATTCCGCGATAATACTAGTCTAAAATCATATATTCAAACATCTTGTTAAAGAACAAAGTTGTATCTGAAATCAATCACATATGTGTTGCTACTTCTGAAGACTACTCGAAAGATGGTCACATGCAACAAAAGTGAACCGGCAACTAGTTTTTTACTTCTATTTATTCTTCTTACCTAGTTTACCTTATGGTTACATATTTATGAATACTTTATGGCATTGTTAAATTTCATGAAGGTTAGCTCTGCAAAATCATACCTTAACTTTTCGTAGCAGATTTAAAAACGATACGTGTAAAAATTTTACGATTATCTCTACGGTCACGTATAAGGTAATTCTGAATGATAAAATCTTATATGTAAAGATTTCATGAGATACGTTTTCATGTACAAATTTAAAAGGTTCATATCTGAAGTATTAAATGTTTATTACACAATATCGTTGAATTAAAAGTCCTTGCGCTGAAGGTTGAAACAATTGTGTACGAGCTCGTATCGTAGAGAATTCAAATCTTAAATCTCTACCTTATAAAGTACAAGGTTGTTAAACATTATACGAAACCGACGTGCATTTTATTTCAGTGTAGGTACAAACGTAGGGCAACGTATACATACGACACGATGTTGCATCGTGGCACGTTGCGACGTCGTGTCCGTTCCGCGACACGATATCATGTCGTGTAAAACTAAATCCGTCGTAAAAAATCTCGATACAAAATCGTCGTTCAATAGACGCGGCACTAGACGATGTAAGAATTGCTAAGACAATTAGAATTGCTACTTTTTAAACAAATAGATTGTTGTCGTTAACAAATATAATTTAGCTTTGTAATATTATTTAATAAAACAAGCTAAATTATCTTTTGTTACGTTTAAAATTACTTCTACTGTTTCTGTAACTTTCCTTTGTCAAACTAACGTAAATAATATTTATAGTACCTCTGCTAGATTTACACGAGAGAGTTCAATTGCCTATATCACATATCACAGGTTCAAGCCCAGTTTAGGCAACTGAAAATAAACGTTATGTCCAATGTTACTATAATGTTACCCTAAACCTAATGATATCGTGTAATGTTACTGTGTTATTTTATGAATTAAAGGTATCATTATTATTAACTCATTACTGGCTTATTACCGGGCACGGGATTCTTCTCAGAATGAAAATAGTTTACGCCATGGTCTACCTCAAACACCTCTGAAAAGTATTAAAGTAGTCTTAAACGTAGATTTTTCCTCACAATGCTTTCCTTTACAGTTATAGCAAGTGACAATTAATTACTACTACCCTTTTTTTTAAAAAAATCGAATCGTACTGTATGCATGTGCATACCCGTACATCTATTTGCTGTCGAGTGTTTGTCGTGTGTATTTTGGAATCTTTGTCCGATGTTTTACAGCTGTATCGTAAATAACAGTAACAAAGTGACTATTCCGTTGCTACAGAAACGTTTTCTCACTATTTTCTAAACTAGATTTGTTTCGTTCCGCGCATTTCTTCAAATCGAGAAAATGCAGGGTTAGTTTCATTTATTACAGCAATAAAAAGTAACAAAGGAGTTCAAAATAATCAGATTGCATTTCAGTAAGAATGCATTTTTTTTACGTAAACAATTATTACAATTTGTTTTTTTTTTAATTTCATATTGTGGAAAATTGTTATTTAAAAATATTATTTAGGTTTGAAGAATGAGAGAAGTTTTGTATGCGCTTTTAATTTCATTTTAAAAATATTGAATACCTTTTTACTTATCTGGTGACCAAAGACCTGATATTTATTTATTATTTACATATTAATTGCACCTTTAAAAAGTTATAATAGGGCAAACTTAATGCCTGATGGCATTCTCTGCCAGTCAACCCTGGGTGGCTGGAAAATTTGCGGCAGGTGTTTTAAACACAAAGATTATAGATATTTAATATGTTATAAATACATCATATACATATTCTATCATTAAAATATATATTATACATACATATAGTACACAAAAACAATACATATTATATAATATATTAAATAAAAGATGTTTATGAAACAATGACAGTGTTCAGATAATGCTCTCTGATATATATTATGCCAACGAATATTTGATATTTTATATTCAAAGAAAATCCTGTCAGTCATTTGAGAACCTTTAATCAAAATAATAATAATTATAGTACTATTTATGCCTTTGAATTTTATTTAGTTTTATTTTTTTTTTCACAAAAGGAGATTCCTTTTGTCGATATATAACATTTCTATATATGTGCTTAGCTTTCAAACTGCATAATCGTTCTAACTAAACCCAAAAAATATCTAAAACACCAACTTAATTAATTGACTACCTAAGCAATCTATCTAACAACTGTCTAACGAATATTTTGTGAAACAAGTGAACTGTTAACTTCCAGTATAATCCACGGTCAGTTAATCAGTTAACGTGGGAAAGAGGTTGTTCCACGCCTAATGTTTAGCGTAAACCCACTACGATCTCTACACTCTCTTGTACTTTCACCGGTTATATGAAATTGATCTTGGTTTTCGTGGTTTAACCTCGAAACTGACACCGCAGTCTTTGCTCAGAACAGTAAATGCTAAATAAAATATTTATAGAAATAACCGCAAGGGTATTAATAAAATGATTACGATTTTGACTACTATTATCGCGAAATTGATACATTTTGCAAACAGATTTGCCGTGACCACGATACACGTAACTGGGTCGAAATAACACCAGAGAAATTTCAAAAATCCATTACATCTATCCATTACATATTAAAAATAAAAGAAAATTCTTGAAATTATTATTTAAAAAAAATTGCGAAGTACATATGTTAAAAAAATTATGGAATTTAAATCGGGTTCTGAGAGTAAGATAGTCGTTAACCATATTATAACCAAATGATTAATTAAACATTAACCGTAACGCGTAAGATCGGACATGTTTACTGAATAAAATGCAAAATTTTATTTCAGATATTACAACACATCTCATTTTGTTTGCTTTCTCGCAATATTTTGCACTGAGGGAAACAAATAAAAGATGACAAGAGCAGTAAATGTAGAGAGATTCACCTTGTTGCAGAAATTTTGCGGCAACGACATTTTACGGTCCGAAATAAAAATACTTTTATACAAAAGAATAAACATTCTGCGATGCAGTCGCATATTTTGTGACATATCACTATTTTTGAACAATAATAAATTATCTACAGTTGTTTTTATCTATCTGACTGAAGTAGCAAACGAGCATGCAGTCCACCTGATGGTAAGTGGTCACTGCCGCCCATGGACATCTGTAATCAACTACACACAGGTTCCATCGAAGTCAATCACAGATTGCTGTTGCTACTCCCGAGGACTATGATGGTCGCCTCATGTGAAAGTGTGCCGGCAACCACACCCTTCTATCGAAACGCAAGAAATACTTCACGCTAGAAATACGATTGTATTTCTACCTCATCTGAGATAGTGGTAGATTGCTGTGTCAATTCAATACTTCTGTCTTATATATAGCAGCCGTAAAAATCTACTGTGTTTTGAAGAGTGTTATGAAACACACAATCCGATTTACAGCAAGGGGCAGCAAACGAGCAACCGATTTCGGGCACATATGCCATTCGATACAAGTGACAGTTTCACAGACTTTACGCACGCTTTTATTGGAAAAGGATCTACCTTATGTATATCTACTTTAACATTGTTTCATATTAGAGACAAAGTCAGAACGGACAATAGCTTAGTACAGTCGTCTTTCCCTTTAACCGATGTCGTCCCTCCCTCCAGCGAAGGCGGAAGGTTGTGGAACCCGGCAACGCGGACCAAAGCCTTCCTTCCCTTCCGGTCCATAGTCTTCTTATCCCGGTTTAACTTTAAACTTTCCATAAAAAATCAGTGAAGGCCAAGAGGTCCAACAAATACATTTTTTTTGTTATATTTAAAGTACCGAATGAGTAATAGAGTACTTCATATTAATTTAATTCTAGCCTTATATGAGGATTAGCCTTATATAGTAGAGTAATTCTAATCTGACTTAAACTGCTAAATAATTGTTTATTGCAGGCATCCATTGACACAGCACGTCTTTGTTGTAACATAAAGGGGTAAGACACATTGTTCTTGTGTTCTATAGGTAATTTAAATTATGTCACTATTTCACTAACACTACACTATTTTATATCATTAGCTCAAAGGGCTTAGTCCGTTTGAGTCTTCTCACTAGGTCCATCATATCGAGAAATACATAACTAAAAAAAAAAAAACATGCGTGCGTACAAAGTACACATGTCAGAAGTGAAACTTCTTTGGCGAACTAATTTATAAATCTTGTTTATATTTATACAAATATAAAACTTTAAATTTCCAAGATTAAGAGGAAGGGAAAAAGGCGTGATACGACGTTCGCTCTGTCTCACTTTTTCTCTCAATCTTTCTCACTCGCTTGCTCCTTACTCTCACTCCACGGCTAGTTGCTCATGCTACGTTCGCCCTGTCTTACTCTCTCTCAATCGGTCTCGATCACTCTCTCTCTCTTTTCCGACACTTCCGTTGCATACCGGCGTGACGTTTCATCTGTAAAAATTTTACCCTCATGCGCCTAAACAAGTTTCACTTCAAAAACGTTTTATATTTTACAGTAGCGCTTAACTGTTGCTATAAGGAATGGCTAAAATGCCGTCGTCGGTGGTATATCGTCTTTGTTTGCCATTTTACGGTACACACAATAAATTTTGATACTTTAACCATTTTACGACTAACCATAAAATATAAATATGCAAACGCGAAATTATTCTTATGACGTGAGCGGGAGTATGGAATATTGTAATTTATCGGTAATTAAAATAAAACATAAATTATGTTACATGATTGGCATCATTAAAGATTCCTTTTTCATTTATTGTTACTGAACATTAAATATTTATCTACTTAATAAAACCCTAACACTGACAGACACCACAGCTTAAACCCTAACACTGACCGATGGGTCTAGAAATATTAAATTTTTAACTAAAATTTAATATTTAATATAAATTAGTAATTTTTATTATATATAATTTTTAAAAATAGTTTTTTTTCAGGGTTAAATAAAGAAACAAAAGCTTCGAATCAAATAAATAAAAAAAAATTAGCCAAGTTTTGAAATATAGATCTCGTAAAGACACTTAGACACGTAGGATGAACAAATTAATTATGAAAAGAAAAATCACCACATCAAAATACAAATATTAATATAATGTTTTATTTTGCATAGCAGAAGATATCTTCTCCTTTAATATTAAAGGAACGATTGTGCAAACTACAGTCATCAAAAACTTATAGAGTCGATTAAAGTTAATGTTATAAACGAATAGAGTAGTAGGTTATAGGAGTAATAAATATATGCCAAGTAACATCTAGCACAATAATGCATTGTTTTTAACAATTTCCTTCGACTATAATTGAATTCAAATAAATGCAGGCTGTCAGATGAATCAAATTTTAAACATGTATCAATAGTAAATAAACTTGTACAGGTTAGTTTTAATAATAACTAGCTAACCCGGCGAACGTCGTTCCGCCTAAAAGTGAAAAATCTAAAATTATCAGTGTTCCTCCACTATATTATGCATTTATTATACATAGAAACCTTCCTCTTGAACCACTCTATCTATTAAAAAAACTGCATTAAAATCCGTAGCGTAGTTTTAAAGATCTAAGCAAATAATAGAGACGGACAGCGGGAAGCGATTTTGTTTTACTACTCACCCGTAGCATAGGTCGAAATTCGACTGTAATTTAAGTTAAAAAACTAAACTTCATATTGTCCAATTTCTCGTATTTCTCAAATTCAAGTTTAAATTTTTAAAGTAAAATTGAACGCACCCGTTAAATATAAAAAGAGGTTTAATTAGCTAAGCCACATTTAAAAGCAATAGCGGTTTTTGACAAAGACGTCTGACATTTTTGACGTTGTGTATTTTCAAACTTCATAGTAAGACAATGGATGTTCTATTTCGTATATTATTTATGCGTTTGTGACAAATGCACGGTAGTGTGTGTAATGTGTTTTTACTTGATTTTATGTATGATATATGCATTATTTGAAAAAAATATTAACATTCTGCACTCCTTCTCTACGTCAACTATAACCGTGCAAAGTTTCATACTAATCCGTCCGCGGCATATTACTTAAAAATGCACCACAAGTTTTTGCTTCACGTACTAATATAATAATACTATGTAATTATACACATAGTAGCTCTTCACTTTCATATGCCGGTAAATTCAGGACGTAGACGTTTCAAAAGATCAGCGAGGGCATAGTGCAGCCCAGCGTTGCACAACAGAGAAAGCGGTGACGTCACGACCTCGACACGGTTACCCAGTTGCGCGCGCGCTGCACCAACCCACTTCGATACTTCAATGTCGAGCTTTCTCTCTGTGTTAGACGGTCTAGACTGGGGGTAGCCGACTTGGTAGCTAGGATAGACTTTTTATAGAATCCCTGGAGGATCTATTGATTAAATCTTCTTGAATTAAATCAAACACTATTTTTCATATAACATTTTTAGTAGATTTTGCTCAATTTATTTACAGGTAAGATTAGTAAGTACAAAGATATATATTTTTTTAATTAATATAAAATTTATTTTTTTCCTTTTTGCGGTCGACTTCATTCATAGCCGCGATCAACTGGTTGGCGACCACTATCTGGTTTTCCAGGAAAAATGCTACCATTAACGGTATTAGAAAGATTCGTGCTCACAACTGCAGTTTATCACTTTCTTTATGCAGTGATTAAGAAATAAGTGATTCTCGTAAACAACAATTTTTATCATTGATAAAGAGGAGTGTAGGTTTAGGTAGGAGTGGAGTGTTTGAATGTATTTTAAAGTTTTAATAAACAAATTAACAAAATATAAACAGATATGTATATAGCAAAAAGTAACCGTAAACTACTACCGTAAAAAAAAGTACAGATTATATTATTTCTCTCCTACAAGATAAGCATTATACACTCCGAACAGTCATATTGTTTTAGAACTAATACTAACCTCTAAATATTAATCACAATAATAATTTATGAATACAGGGCGTTCAACTTGAATCGCATAAATAAAACCCACAATTAACTGTACGTAATGAAATGATTCAACATTTTTCTAAATTTTCTTTTGTATTGTACTTTTGTTTCATTAAGTTTTGTATTGAGCAAATCCATTTAAGTCACGATATGCATTTGTTACATTGCTGCAAGTCGTTAGCGCTCAACGCTCTCACCATCAGGTTTCCATACCAGACGAGGGATACCTTTATGAGCCACCATAAATTTTTATGTTTCATTATCGTTAGAATAAAACGACAGCAATGGAAAGAATGTAAGTGCCCCGCGATGCCCTGTTTTCTTTCAAAAATACCCATTCGACGAAACGCTATGATTGCTATCAAAACTTTTATGTAGTGATGCTCGAATATTCAGCGGGATATATCTAGCACGGATCGATGATTCCGAGTACTTCGGGTAACAGTGACCTAGCGTTCAGGATTCACGAATAGCACTAAACATGTTATTCGTGAAGAATTGCACTGGAACGCGTTGAAATTCATGCAGCGTCGTTCCTGGCTGATGTAGTGCAGTCTCCGGCGCCACGTAGCGCCATAACTACGTAAGACGCAACTCAACTGCGAGCTGGTATTGTGCTGACAAAGAATAGTCGATGACGCGGAAATAGAATTTACGAGTAGTGTGACCCCGCGAGTGATATATTCGGCGAGGTCGCCGCCTCGTTGCGTCAGTGCGGTCTAGCGGCCTTGCTGTAATAGTTTAACGCGGTAGGTATACATTTTCTTACGGGTTCGATAACCGTGCCACGAGGTGGGAATAGACCGTTTGTGCCGTAATTAGAGAGTCGGACGGACGTATGCGCTTCATGCATTATTAAGTTCAAAGCAGCAACTGCCCTTTGGCGATTGCAAGCAAATTGTTATCGTTCCCACGGGATTTACGTTGCTACACCGACAATTTTAGTTAATAATAGTGGTATTTTCACTGGACATAGATAAATTAAGAATGCATTGTTAACTGCTGGGACTTTATCAAGAAATGTTAAACTATAGCATTAGGTATCCATTCCGTCATGCATAATGTTCTTTGAATGTTGATTACATGCTTGCGTTGAACCCTTTTTGGTAATAATGATATGAGACGTTTAATTTAGTCCTCAACTTCGTACTTACTTGTGGTATGCCATTTTAAAGTAAAACTCATTTTATTTATAACTTTTTGTACACAGAAAATACATTGAAACAGACATAATAGAATAAAGTACAAGGGACTGCTTATTTCAAACTGAAATTTCTTCCAGCAGCCCTGGGATCGGAGTATATATTTGTTAAGCAAATCTCATTTAATTTGAGAATACTTTTACAGGTTTTTAAAGTGTTCTAAAACCGTAATGGTCATTAATTATTTCTTTTTTACTATCATACAATATATATATTGATTTTTATAACCTTACAGGTGTAGTAGTGTACTGCAGTAGAGGTGTGTGTAACCTTTCCTAGATTACGTAGAGTAAAATACACTACGCTTATTCCAGAATTATGAATAGAGTTCTTGAAAGAAGATAAGTATACATTTCATTACACCGCAGACATTAATAAATGTATTAATAGCTAGACCAGCGTGCAAGTTTCATTAAGTAAATTAAAAAGTTAAATTACATTTTCCTTACCAACATTGCATTACGTATGCAGCGCTGTGAAGAAATTCAAGGACTGTGGGATGTCTCGTCTAGATGACATTTCATTCTGCAGAGAGTTTCAAACTGAATTCTTAATCTTAAAGTAGCTTCACCATGGCTTCTTCAACAAAACTTGCAAATTTTAAGTGGATTGAACTTCATTTAACCGTAAGTTCTTGTCCTAAGTATTTCTACAGTGAGAGTGGATTGTTAAAATGTATTTTTATACGAGATATTTTAATTTTTAAAAAGAAAACGAAAGCTGTAACCGTTTATGGAAAATACGCATGATTTGGATGTTATAAAAAAAAAAGATTTAAATAGCTCAAGCCAATTCTGTCACAATAATGACGATCTTATCCTTTTCATTTATATTATAAATGCGAAAGATAGTCAAACTATGTGTATGTGTGTTTGTTGCTCTTTCAAGCTACACTACTGGCCGGATCTTGTAGAAACACACAGTTTTTGACCTAGATTAATACACAGAATCTATATATCAATACATGAAGCAAAAACTTGTGATCCGTTTTAACATACTAGCTGCGGACGGAGGAGTATGAAATTATGCACGGTTAAAGTTGATGTAGAGAAGGATTACAACAAGAAGAATTAACAAACACATATATATTAAACGAAATAAATATTCAAAGTTTTAAATAAGCCACGAACATTACATGGAAAAAGAAATACAATGTTTGAAGGGGCACAACTGTACAATAAGTTACCTAATACTGTTAAAAATACAGTATCAATAAATAGTTTTAAGGGAAAATTGAAGAAATTTGTCAGCAACACGACACTGGCTTAAGATATAGGCACAATAATGTAAAATAATATTTTAAATTCTCATGTAAGTGAATTTTGATTAATTCTTGTGAGAAATAAAGTTCTAAACCCTTAATATGTGTTGTATTTATTATATATATTTGTATGTATGTATGTATGTATGTATGTATGTATGTATGTTTGTATGTATGTAGTTCATATTAGTGTATATTAATATATGTTTTATTGTAGACCAAAGTAAGTATATTTTCATATGTTGCCTCTTTTTATCTTTGTATACCGCCTTAGTTGTATCTCTGACTACCTGAAGGTTGACTGGCAGAGAATGCTTATAGCATTAAGTCCACCTTTGTACGATACTTATAAGGTACATGAAGATTAAATAAATAAATAAATAAATGTCTTACTATGATAACACGTAACGTCAAAAATATCAGATGTCTTTGTCAAAATACCTGATATTGCTATTAAATGCAGCTGAGTTAATTAAACCTCTTTTTACCTTTAACGGGTGTGTTTGAAATAACTTGAAAATTATTACAATTGAATTGAATTTGAGAAATATTCGTGCTACTTTGGACAATATTAAGTTTTTGAGTTTAATTACGGTCGAATTTCGACCGTTGCGACGGGTGACTAGTACTCATAATTGTTGTAGACGTGGCCGAAGCGTGGGAAATCGCGAATACAGTCTAGTTTTATATATTTCAGTATTTTCACTACTTTAATGTAGCATAATAACTAAACCATATGGCATGTTTTAGTTTAATGATCAAGCAGGTGCATTGCAGTCTGCGTCAATAAATGACAATGTGACTATTCCGTTGGCAAAATTGTTAACACGAAAAATATAGAATAGTGTAGAAAAGTATGACCGGAATGGGTACGTTATCCTAGCGAGACCCTGATAACAGCCAATATGGATTCTCGGAGTCGCTTCGAATGTGAAATCCGTGGATATTCCCACCAGATGGCAGCGTGCTTACTGCGTTGTGAGATGAAAAGATTGAAGGTATATGCGGAGGCGAATCACGTCGCTATTTTATCGCTGCATTCTATTTTACTCTGAAATCCCTCCAGGACTGGACGAACTATTCGGTTGTGTGTTGTCCATATATACCTAGATACAGTGATTCTTTGCAACATATTGGTTTTTTATTTTGTATTTAATACATAATTCGTATTAAATACAAAATTAAAACGCGATATGTTGTAAAAGAATAATAATTCGTGTCCATCAATTCGCACTTGGCCAGCGCGGTGGACTATGGCCTAAACTCTCTCATTCTGAGAGAAGACCCGTGCACAGCAGTGCGACAATAATAGGTTGACGAGAGACATAATTCGTATTGCATTGCTGCTTAGTTGTGTGTATATAAAAAAGGAAAATCTAGATCTCAAGCCAAGAAGAAAAGCCATCAGAATGCAAGGTACAAATTTGAATCAACTTTTTAAGTTAAACGTAAAATAGATGTGTTATATAAATCCATATTATAATTAATAACATGAAATAGATGAATGATGGCTAAATAATAGATGTGTTATATAAATCCATATTATAATTAATAACATGAAATTTATATGTTAACGTTGTTTTATATTTTTTTACTATGTTTTGCTTTTTTCTACAGTTTAAGCTCAAATGTACGTAATTTAAATAATGTAATTTTAACGAATTGCTAACAATCACGATGCGGTTTCTGTTGTTAAATCAAACACATTTAATTAGTCAATGGAAATTCTGATGAAATTGTACGTAACAAGCGTAAAACAATATTGTGTGAACTTTAATATTGTTTCCGAAATTCTGTTTTAGTTGGAATTACTGTTGTATTAGGAAGTTATTTTTATTCTATAGGTATACGTATATTGTTATTATTATATCCATATGTCCACCAATTCGCACTAGGCCAGCGCGGTGGACTATGGCCTAACACTCGCTCATCCTGAGAGAAGACCCGAGCCCAGCAGTGGGCCAATAATGGGTTGATGAGAGATATGGAAATATTTCTATTTAATATTTTGGTGTGGTTCATATTTCTGTATGAACGAGGGATTACACACTGACATTTTTAACCATTTGGATTATCGCTCAATAAAAAAATCGCTTTTGCATCATAAATATTATGACTATTTTTATTTACAATTGTCAAGGGAATTTTCGGATATACCTATAAATTGTAAAGTTTAATAATAAGATTATATTATTATATATGTAATGATATATAATACGAACTATGATAAAAAATTTTGCTACACACATAGAATGCCTTAGTTGGTATAATAAATTAAGACACAAGTGACACATTTATTATACTAACAAGTATATACGAGTTCAACCCATTTATGTACGTACCATCACGTTTGTCAGACTGCTTAATACCATTGCGTCAACAACAAATTACTCAAGTGCTGTGAGTGTGTTCTTTAACTAATATGGGCACTACTTATCATATGACGTACCGATTTGATCATGTTTGACACGTTACGAAAGTGCACAGCCTGCCGCAGTGATTTGCACTAGTGATTTAGAAGCATTAATAAATAATACTTTAAAAAACTAAAAAACAAGCTTTTTATAGAAAACCGAACTAAAAAATAGAAAATAAATTTAAATGAATTTAAATTAAGAAAATAGTGTTAAAAATATTTTATTTTAAAAAAAGCGTGGGTGCACCCCCAAATGGTGTCAATGGTTATAGATATTTTATTGACAGATATGAGTAGAGTGATTATCATTTCGATAATATCTTAAAAAGCACCCCACGTTTTTTTCAAAATAAAATATATTTTTTTTCACACTATTATTAATTTATATTCATTGAAATTTTTAACACTATTTTCTTAATTTAAATTCATTTAAATTTATTTTCTATTTTTTAGTTCGGTTTTCTATAAAAAGCGTGTTTTTTAGTTTTTTTTTTAAACTATTATTTATTTTCTACTTTTTAGTCAAATTAAAAAATGGAATAATTTTATCAAATTAGTGTATTGTCATCGGTCCTCAATAAATCTACAAAGTTTGAACGAAATCTGGCCGTTTAAAGTGGGTCAAAATCGCGCCCAAAGAAGTCGGTTACAAACAAACATACAGGTGAAGCTAATAAAAAGCTAATAAAAATGTACATTTAAATTGTAATCACGTAAGTGGATTTTAATAAAAGAAAGAATAAATGTTACCTTAAGATTCAAACAATTTCGGCATACTTTCACATGAGGCGACCAACATAGTCCTCGGGAGTAGTAACGCATCTGTGATTGACTTCAGATGGAACCCATGTTCTGTATGAGGTTTATTACAGATATCCATGAGCGGCAGTGGCCACTTACTATCAGGTAGACTGCATGCTCGTTTGCTACTTCAGTCAGAAACAGAAAGAAACAATTAAACAATTTTCAATCCTTTAAATTAAATCATATTTTTAGGCGATTCGAAACGATAGAAAGTAGAAATAGATTTTAAAAATATATAAAGCAATTATACATTATAACTTAACTATATTCTCAGCCCGCTAAAAATATTGTATAAATGTATGTATATAAAGATAATTACAAATATGTTTAAGTAGAGTTTATTTATCTATTACGAATACGAAACGTCTAGAATATGAGTATCTACCTATATAGAATGGAACATCCAGGCCTTCAGAACTGAGCAAATTGAGTCTTAGAAAATAGGTCTCTACCTATATATAATTTGACATCTAGGTCTACATAAGCTGAGTACAAAATTAAGTCCTCAGCGAAATGACTTAACCCAATAAGTCGCTATAAGCTGATATATATGGTACTTACTCGCGTAATATCACTTATTACAAACCGACCCTAATCTGTTCATATTTATAAGTCTCTCAACGTCTACAAAAGATATCTGGATTAAATCAAGGATTTATAAATGTAATATTCTACGTTTGTGTGGGTGTTATTTGTTATACCTTAGTGCCTATTCATACGTCCCAGTTAGTGTGAGTGTTATTTGTGCCTATTCATACGTCCCAAAACAATATCCCTATGGTATGCCACAGTAGTAGTTGTAGTTGTGTTGTGGTGTTGTGTGACAACATGTGATCCGTGTCAAAAACTATGAATTTTAATACAAATTTGGAGCAACCGCGCAGTAGCAGCCGACAACTGTTTAAAAGCTTTAGGGAGAACACTAAACAATTAATGAAAAACAAATTAATTGAAAACTAACTCTAACCCCTTTTAATTTGCCATTTCATGCAGAAAAAAGATCGCCAGGGCTCAATAATACCACAGATAATAAAAAACCCTCGTCAGACAAAATAAGACGGATGTAATTGTGAATTATATCCTACTAAAATACTTTCGGACACTGACTTAGAATATTAAAGTTTGTTTCTTTCAATTACTTTGCGTACTAAAAAAATAACAAAGTTTAATAACTATTGTATACTAGATATACCTACTTGAGTTATAACTGGTATTTTTCCAATATTCCTTTGAGAAATTACCTCCGCTTTTCCATTTATGTTTTTCTCTAATTTTCATTTTTATTTCACAAGTTTCACGAATAATATAAATAATTCGAAATACACGGTAATACGGTAACAGGAAAATAATACGATACTAACGAGAGAAGATATGAAATTCAATATTAATATTCCTTTACTCATAATTTATTCAAACGCGAGTAATACATCTGAAAACGGAAATACTAGGCAATTTAATGTTAATATTCGAGATATTATAGAATATTGACGACTGATTGTAGTTAAAAAGGTAATGATGCGATAAGGCAGAATTTCAGGTTCAATAATCATAGTATAAAACAAAGTTGCTTCCCGCTGTCTGTCCCTATGTATGCTAAGATCTTTACGATATGGATTTTAAAACAGTTTTTTTAATAGATAAACTGATTCAAGAGGAAGGTTTTTATGTATAATACGTGCATAATATTGTGGAGGAACACTGATAATTTTAGATTTTTGACTTTTAGGCGGAACGAAGTTCGCCGGGCCAACTAGTTTATTATAAAGTATATTTCCGGCTGACTTATATATAAGATGATCATGTTAGTCTCGGTTCTAGTTCTTTATAAAGCTATTTATAATTTTCAAAGGCGGCAGAGACAACTTACCTTCAGATTGATAGCATGCTAGGTTTCTACTTCAAACTTATTAAATAAAGTTATTTATTCAGAAAAAGGCCAATATTAATTTATTCCTACTACCAGATCAGAATGTTAGTCCAAGAGACAGATAGATATTTTGACAGCCCTAAATCTAGTTTCGCAGTTAGAGGCATAGATATCAAATATTTTGACAACTGTAAATTTTGATTTGGGTTTAGAGATATGAGAATGGAGTAGAATGGGTATCAAATAGGTATTCTGACAAACCTAAATCACGTTAACGATTGAGGGATGGAAATTTAGAGCTTAAAATAGGAATTCAAACTATTTCGTACTAGAAGCATTATAAGCACTGCTTTAAACTTTATTCCACCTCTATTTTCTAGTAGAAATTTTAGAAATTTCCTCACAAAGCTCATTGCGATTGCTCATAGTACAACTTGCGCTATTTGCATAATAGTTTTATTATTCTTTTATTCATATAACCTGCACTCGTATGGTAATGTCGGACATTTCTCCGATACTTGTTTGCTTAATGGTTGCGAGTGATACGAGTATTTGTAAGACTTATGAACTCGTGGTAAAGTTTTGATCCTTGCGGACTTATAATTTTATACAGCGTGTGGTAAGGGAGACATAAGTTTACAACTTACTCCTCGGGATTAAAACGTGTGTGTATATTACCTACACATACGTTTTATCCTTCAAGCAACGGTCTCTATTTACCTCTTTTTTAATAACATATAAGTAGCAAACAAGCATGCAGTTCATCTTTTGGTAAATCATACACATCTGTAAGCAAATTTATGCAGCATTTTTTTTCAAAAGGTACCCGACGTTGTGGGAGCGACGTAGGATTATGTGGGATTCTTACCGCACTAAAACCCCCCGGTGGCCGTCTTCGGCGCTACAAGAAGGACTCCGCGATCTCAACTGGAGTCCTCTGAGCGCGTTGCCCCATCGGGCTACATCCAGGGGCTGGGCCCGCCGCTCAGTCTGGTCTTTACGACGACATGTGACCACACATAGCGCCGTCAACTCCATAGTCACCTGGCTGGACAGTTCGAGCTCCCACTCTTGCCGCCCTCAACCCTAGAAGCGTCCTTTCAGTAGCCTCTTACGACTGACAGGAGATACCGTAACCCTATTCTGATCCCGGAACTACAGGGATGAAAGAAAGTAGAATCCTTATGCTCATACAGCATAAGGATTCTACTTGAACTCCTACACAGTTGCAGTGCTATAAAATCCTTATTTTATAGGAAGTTGATTAAGGACGGCAGTGACGAGTGACGACTCACCAGATGGATTGCATGCTCATTTGCTACGATTGTACAAAAAACAATAACTGAGTTCGCATATCTATATTCGGCACCGGATACTTCATTTACGTGTGCAGCAAATAAAAAACATCGTAAAACTTATGAGTGGGAATTACTCACTTGTATTATGCCGCTGCGTTAATTGGCTCGAGATCTCGATGCTTTGTGCACCTTTTTACGGTAGCCATAAATAAACGCCCACAACCAAGGTTCTTTTACGTATAGGTTTAATTAATTTCTAATGTAAATTATAAAACGCTGGATTGAGTTGTTTATTGGTTATTTTGATAAAAGAACAGAGTTTGTGGTAGGCATGCGGTATAGAAATAAAGTTTCATATTTTCCACACCTATGAGGTTTGAAGCAACATAACAGAGTACGCTCTAAGCATCCTCCACTGACAGGAATATGTCAGAAATTGTTCATTCAATTGTCATTGTACTGTTTATTGAATTTTTCCTTGTGTTTGGTTTTTCTTTATACCTTTCTTTCTCTCTAAAATTAACTTAAAACGTATTACACACACTACCTTGTATTTGACACAAACACATAAATAATAAACGAAATAAAACATTCGATGACTATGAAAACACAACTTCAAAAATGTCAGATGTCTTTGTCAAATTACTCGCTTATGCTTTTAAATGCAAGCTGCATTTAAAGGCAAAAGCTAAGTTAACTAAAAGCTCTTTTGCCTTTAAACGGGTGATATAAATGAATAAAATCAATACAATTTAATAATTGAGAAATATTCGTGCTGCGTTGGACAATATGAAGTTAATTTTTTAAGTTCTTTTTTTTTTACATTAATATTATTATTATTTGAATTTTTGAAGTATTTGTAATTTCTTTTTCGAATTAATGCTGTGATTATTATTTTATTTCTTTGTATTATTTGCTATTGTCGTACGCTATCCGTCTTCACCTATAATTGTAATGTCACTTATGTTCTTTTATCTATAATTTATATTGTTTGGCCTAATTTGGTGTACATTATGTTGGTGATAATTTTAAATAAATAAATAAAGTTAAATTATGGTCGAATGGTTCGACCGTTGCGAAGGGTGACTAGTATGATTAAAGGAATTAACAAAGGTATTTAATAAAACAACAAGAACCCACGCCGAGGCAACCACACAGGTGTGAATTATTACATTTTACACAAATAGCCTTCAATCAATCCGTAATGAAATGCGAAACTTAGTTTACAAGTACTACTACTCAAGAGAGTAGTATTTCAGAAGTTTGTAACTAATTGCTACAGGAACTTCAGAAATTGAAGTTAGAATACTCGGATTGCGTCTCTGAGAGCAGTAAATTATACGCCAAAATGTTGCAGATCATGTTGGTATACGTTTTGTTTATGTTTTCAAACTTATTTTTAGACTTTTTTAATGATTGAGGTTATTGATGTTGGGTAGTCACATTAATTATTATATTTTTTAAACAGATTTATTTATTTTACCTTGACAAATTTTCGTTTAAAATGATATGCTTCGACGACACTGCAAAACTTAATTGTGTTCACATCCTAATGTGTAATTAAGTATACCTATGTGAGTAACTAGTGGAACTTCACTGATCAATGTATAATTTTTAAGTATTAAGCTGTAATATGGAAGCATTTGTTTGCTAAATAAATAAATAAGTATTTACAATTATATTAAGCACAGAAACATAAAAACATTATTTGTGAATGTGTATCTGATAGTTGAATTAGCTTAGATTTCATGAAACAACTATTCAGTATTGCATTCGGGCGATGTAGCTATTCGACGCTAGGGCGCCATGCCACGTTTGCAATCTTGCTGTAACATCCTGTATACCATAAAGGTGCTAACAAATTGGATCGGTGGTACAAAAATAACGGCTCCTAGACCCTGGGGTTTTTCTTTGTGATTACGGATTAATATATAAAAGATAATTAATATATAAAAATAACAGTCACAACAGAAATTAAAAATTTAAAGTCAAATGCAATAAAAAATAGATGGTATCCACCAGTGCACCTGATGGTAAGTGATCACTGCCGCCCATCGACATCTGTAATCAACTTCATACAGATATTGGGTTCCATCTGAAGTCAATCACAGATGCCTTGCTACTCCCGAGGACTATGATGGTCGCCTCATGTGAAAGTGTGCCGGCAACCACACCATTACATCGAAACTGCTTCACGCTAGAAATAGGTGTGAGATGGACCAATATAAATATATGTATATATACAATGGATACCGAGATATTACTTATCTATCGACAATCGACCAAATATTTATTGTAATGTCCCAGAGATTTAGCTCGTCGATAAATATAAAGACAAAATACGTATAAACAATACGATGTCATTAATGACTTGAAGTCATCGATAACATCCAGTCATTCCAGGGTCACTTAAGGTCTTTGAGGTCTAGTGTAGTCGTCTATGTGGACGCAACCTTAGCATTTTCAGTATCTAAAAGAAGGTAATTTAAATTCAGCAGAGTATTGAATTTTGCGCATCTTTTAATAAATAGATTGAACTGTGTCTTGAATTTTTATTGTTATATATTGTACAATTCTTGCATCTTCCTATCTAACGATATATTGCTTGGAAATGTTGTTGCATTCAAATGTGGACGAAGATATTTTCATAGAAAAGATCTTTCTATATATAACCTTCATTTTGATACTTAATACGAAATGACATCAACTTAAAATGCTTTCTGCACTCATAGCCCCACAGTAGGATTTTCTCCTGTGTCGTGGGTGCCATGAACACACAAAGACGAATCACAAACACTCAGATCCAGAACAAGAATCTAAAATTATCATTCAGATACCTGTCTGGCCGGGAATCGATCCCGGGCCCCACTGTGCGTCAGGTATGGTAACCGCTCGGCGACGCGGGTTGTCACTGTATTTTTAAATTTAATTAGTTCTATTTACATTTATAATTTAGTTATTCTATTTTACCTACTTTAATATTTACTAATGTTTTATTAATGTTTTTAGCATTATTTCATTAAATATGTAACATTAAAGTAAGGAACAAAGTAAATCAAAATGTAAGTCCGAATTTATTCGAATGGAAATATGGAATTGTTTTGATAAGTAAAGAACTTTAGGTAAAAACTAAGATTATATCTTTGAAACAAAGTCATCATGATGAACTTAATGCAAACTAATTTGTAGTTTTTGTGTTAAATCCGTTAGTAAAAACTAATAAAGAAACAAATTCTTTGTCACATAACTGAACAAAGATTTTCTGAGGTTTATTAACAATTTAGTCGTAGGTTATGTCTGTCTTTTTTATTTAATATAGAAATAGCGAACTAGAATGCAGTCTACTTGAAAGCAAGTGGCCAGTACCGCCCTTGGCTATCTGTATTGCACCCCAGATAAAATAAGTCTTATCTAAAATTGGTTACAGTTGTTTTGCTACTCCTGAAGACTAAGTAGGTATGCCTAAGAATAAGAAGAAATATGTCTTAGACATTCTTCGTATTATTCTTTAGGCAAAACGAGCACAGGTCGCCCACCTACCAGGTGGACCGATGACCTGAAGAAGACAGCGGGAAACCGTTGCGTTGGATTCAGAGAGCAGAGGACCAGTTGGAGTGGCGCCATTTAGGGGAGGCCTATCTTCAGCAGTGGACATCAAAAGGCCGATGGATGATTTGTAAGACAACCTTAAATTAAAATAACAAAAAATCTTAGAGCTTAATTCAATTGTCACAGCACCTGGCAAGTGTATTGGTGGATGCAGTGAGTGTTTAGGGTACATTTTCTCGTTTAGTCGCCTTCTATGACATCCGCAAGCGAAAGAAAGAGTCCTAGTTAACACATCATACAGCACGAACACATCCTTAATAATGACTATATTACAAACCTGTTATTATTGTGTTTAACAGGGGTAATTAGGAAGGTGGGGAGACATATCTACGCTGATGAGTGTGACAACATTTCCCACTCCCATAGTCTCCATTATTTATACACCCGTTCACTTATATTGATAATCATAAGTGGCACTTAGTAAATAGTGTCCGCCATTATCACTAACGAGTATGGCTGGATAAGGCGTGAATCACATATTACGTTCACTAAACATAGGGCATTTCACTAAGGGAGTTTTGCAGGCACTTTCGCTCACTATAATATAAGGCGATCTTTTTTTTATTATCGAGGAGGAAACCTTCAAAAGGTACCCGACGCCGTGGGAGCGACGCAAGGTTATGTGGGATTTTTACCGCACTAAAACCCCCCGGTGGTCGCTCGGCGCTATAAAGAAGACTCCGGGATCTCCAAAGGAACGCAACCGGAATCCTCTAAGCGCGTTGCCCCATCGGGCTCTTCCGAGATGGGCGGCTGGACCCACCGCCCCGTTTAGTCTTTATGCGACCACACAGACCGCCGTGTATCCGGGATTGCCTGACCGAACGTTGTGTTCGCCCCTTACGACAGGCAGGAGATGCCGTAGACCTATTCTGATCCCGGAGCTACAGGGACTATATGAGGCGACCTAGTCCTCGGAAGTGGCAACGCATCTGTGATTGACATCAAATAGAACTCCTGCTAAGTTGCTTAAAAAGGTCCATGGATGGAAGTGACTAATTACCATCAGTTGGGCTGCATCATTTGCTACTTCAATGTTATATATAAAAACATATACAAAGTATATGTAATTGGACATAATAATAATTGAATTTCTTCCTTACGGTTGAATACATATTATACCTTCTGGATAAAAGTGAATCCCAATTTAGTATAAGTTAGTTCACTTTTATCAGGTTGGAGTATACTCAAAATCAAGATCAAAACTAAGATAATAAGTTAATTTATAGACATTGTTTTAATAATACAGAAAAAATCATATACCTACATAAGTAACTTTATCTAGCTGGATCATTAAGATGACGATCAAGGTCCAGACATGAGAATAGCATCAAAATAAATTTAATGTTTTTGTTGTTCACCATTGGAAGTTTAAGATAATTTTCGTTTGTATAAGTATATTATCTAATCCGCTACGTTAAGATTCACGTAACATAGCAATCGAATTCGCCAATAAAGATGTAAAACATGACAACTAAGTACTTCGGTATTAAGTCATAGGAAGAGCGTATCGGGGGTAAAACTTCAATAAAATCGTGTTTTATGAACCACGACGTCTTTGTTGGTCGCCATTACCATCAAAACCCATGAATACAATCGAAGTAGTAAAACTCCCGGGAAAACGGAATTTAATACCGCCATAGCGGAAGAAGCGGTGCTTGTGCAAATATTTATCGTCTATCCGGACCAATGTAAGTCATAAAACAATGAATATTGACGACTATGGCTCATTTATGGTGCTATCTATTGGAAATTTCCCTTTTCTAGTAAGCTCTATTCGTAAGTTGTCATTTGACTATTTGACAATCGAATTGTATACATTTTTGTATACATGATCTTTAGAAATCTATAGTTATTTTATTAATATCTACTACTACTTAAACAAGACGCTGACTGCGGCCTTTTTATTTCTTTTATGCATGTAACATACACGACTAATTATAAAGACATACGAAACCAAACAGATGTCTATATCTTCATTTCTTAAAAGATTTAAGTATGAACGTGCATCGTGCGTTTAACTAATGGTCGCTGCCGCCACTGGCGTATTGCGGACCAATGTAGACGTGGGTCCTATCAGCGAGGCCTCTTTGCATGATTCCATTCGATGGTGCCCTTAAAAATGCTTCCGCTCCTCCAAAGAGGCCTCACGAGGCCCTTTTAAGTGCGAGGCGGGGGGCGATGGCCCACTGCGCCCTCGCCTAGCTACGCTACTGGCTGCCGTCTATGGACTTACCGAAGAACTTTATATACGAATTGCGAATTACAGCAAATATTGCTACAATTGAGAGACAAATTTAGACTTAAAAAGCTTTAAAAACTAATACATATTTGTTTTTAAGGCTCAACGTTGAAGCTCGCAGCACCAAGCGAATGTTGTAGCCTTTACTCAGGCTATTGTTGCTCGTATTGATGAAAACAAAACTTTAGCAATATTAATGCCATTTTTTCACACTAGTGGTAAAGACACGAAATGTAAATGTGAATAAAATTTATTTCTTTCAATTAAAAGTAATGTATCCTGTAGTTACTTTTAATAAAAAATACCAGTTAATAATTTTAACAGCCCGCAGTTTATGTCTAATTAAAATTAACAATACAATGATATGTTCTCGTAAGACATGAAAACGACCAAAATACACGCACATTTCATTCATATGCGCAAAAACTGTATGATAGTATCACGCGTCACCGTCGACTAGGGTTGTCAACATTTTGTTGCTCCAATATAGTATTTATAAAAAAAACTATATTCAATATTGTATGCTTCAAAGATATAGTACCATTTTATGGGAAGAATGGCTCGGATTTGATGAAAATTATCGTATGTATCAAGATTAGGGTGATAATCTTTTTTTATACGTACGTAATCTCGAAATATAAGAGCAAAAAAAATTACACCAGAATACCTGGCTATGGATTACTGTGCGAAATGATATTATTGTACTTTTCGCACTTGACGGTGGTAGAAGTAGCGTAGTTCGAACGGGGAGGTGCCACCGCCATATTTATTTCTAGCATAAAACAGTTTGGATGAAAGAATGTGGTTGTCAGCACGCTTTTAGGTATATGAGCCGACCATCTTTGACATTAGGAGTAGCAACGCCTCTGTGCCATGCCATGATGTCTATGGGTTGCAGTGACCAATTACCATTAGGTAAAGTGCGTGCTCGTTTGCTACTTCAATTTTATAAATAAAACTTGTACGATAATTAAGGTTTCGAACGCTGAATGAAATATGGTATTTTCGCGTACTATATATTTCTTCAATAGTATATGGTACGACATTTCTAAATAAAGTTCAATACTGCAAATTATTGGCAACCCTACCGTCGACCGTTGACACGCGATGACAATAGTGACATCGATGAGTCGATAATTCGGCAATGACAAGTATTTATCGTTTTGACGAACTTTCCAGCAGCTTCTGTTTTTTAATTGAAGTAAGCACAAATACATTCAACTCCCTTTGTTAAAATGGTAAATGACCATGCAGGTCACTTGACAATAAGCGGTCAACAGTTATGGAAATGTAATCAATGTAGTCAATTAGTAGAAGTACCTATTATCGGATTTCAGAGGGCAACCAAGTGCATTTCTACCTCTTGTGTACTTAGTTGACACGCTTCGTGTAAGTGAAGTTTTAATCCTAACATATCAAACTACCTACCCTTAAATTCCATAGTACGCTAATCGGTGGAATTTTGAATAGTAGAATTTTTATCAGATGTTAGAACCACAGTTCGACCGTCGAGGTATCAACGACACATCTACTTCGTGAAGTAGTTATTTGGTTTTGGTAGAAGGGTTTGCTTGCCAGCTTACTTTCGTATGTGGCGAAGAACCGTAGTCTTCGAAAGTAGCAATACATTTTTTTTATATATAAATTTGCTTACAGATGTACTTGGGCGGCAGTAAAATTTCCGATAAAAAACTTAGAATGTCTCGTGAAAGTGTAGCTACTTTACCTTTTTTGTCGGGGAGGAAACCTTCAAAAGGTACGCCGGAGCCTTGGGAGAGACTCCGGGTTATGTGGGAATTTTACAGCGCTTGTAAGATTTTTTCAGCGCTTGCAGGGGACGCCGGGATCTTCAATGGAACGCACTGGTGCCCCTAGCGCAGCACTTCTCATGGGCTCGTCTCTTGGGGGACGTGTAGCTGTCCTTCTGCACCTTCTGGTTTCTACGACGACATGCAACCACACATACCGCCGTCCTTCTCAAGGTTGCCGGCTGGGCGGTTCGATCACCCTCTCGAGCCGCCCGCAACCCCAGGAGCCCCCTTGTAGTCGCCTCTTACCACAGGGGATAACGTAGCCGTATTCTACTCCCCGATCACAGGGGACGTAGCTTCTTTACCGAACATTTCAACTTTTTTCTAGGTAGCTAGGTACAATTTGGTACTCGTAGGCTTCAATATTTTCGAGAGGACGATGTCTATCTTTTTGGGTCAGACTGCACATACATATAATATGTGAAAGAGACATCTACCTACGTTCCTTTGCGTACGATGCGTTTCGTCACACGCATGTCGTATCGGTGTATGTGTAATTGTGTATGTGTGTTACCCTACTTTTATTACTAGAACGTTAAGAAATCGATATGTTTAAATGAGTTCAAGAATTGCTCTCTATTTTTTTCTGATTTATTTATGTTATGGAAATTGTTATCTCCTTATTACCGTACCACAATTGGGACATCTCTGAAAATAAATGCCTGACAATTTTAATCCATTAAATTGGATAAGTGAGTCTTGATAATTTTTGCGTAAGTATAGGGCCAGATTTTAATTGGACTATATTGAAAAACTAAACAGGAAAGTGTGGATTATTCAACAATTTACACCATTGTTAATGATATTGTATCACTAACACAATTTCGATATAGACAAATCAAATATGCTTAGGATTTGAACCTTGAACCATCTAAGCGAAATAATTTAAAATAAGCTACTATTTATTACAAAAATTATATGCCTACTGACACGTAATAAATGAGTAATTTCATAAAACAACAAAAAAGGATTTTTTTGTTAGAAGCACGTCAAATCTTAACAAAAACGCGACAGGCAAAGTAATTATTCATAACTTGAATGCAGTAAATCACATTGGTACCTAATTTTATCAGTTTACACTTTGCGGTACTACAGGCAAACTAGTAGAGCCTATGATTCGAGCACTATATCGTCGTCAACCCATTATTTCCCACTGGTGGGCACGTCTTCTCTCGGAATGAGAGAGTTTAGGCCATAGTCCATCGCGCTGGCCAATTGCGAATTGGTGGACTAATAGAATCACTATATATAATCTATTATTAAGTTATATCAAGCGGATACTCCCACCAAAATAACTTCAGTGGAGACGAGACAATGAACGAGGTATAGGCGGAATCCTCGTAACCTGCATATACATAGCATTTCGCGCCGGGCGAAACGAGGGCGCCGGATCGATAGCAGACTGTCAGACACAACACGGACAGACTGTGACTCACGGCGAAACGGGAACAGCTCCTCGATGCGGTCTCTAGTTGAATTTTAATTAGATAAACAACGTGTTTTGACGACTAAAATGTTGACGATACCTGACGACAGTTCTCATAAATGAAGATAGGCATTCTCACAAATGAAGACAGTTAAGCAATATAAAGAATCCTTAGACGTTAGTCAATTTATCTATGCGGTCTGCAGTTGAGTTTAATTAGATAAACAACGTGTTTTGACGACTACAACGTTCACGACACCTGACGACATTTCTCACGACACTTATTTACTTAAACGACAGAAAGAATCCTTAGACGTTACTCAATTTATCGATGCGGTCTGCAGTTGAGTTGAATTAGATAAACGTGTTTTGACGACTAGTAGGACGTTGACGATACCTGACGATAATTTTCACAAATGGCGGATGAACAAAAGGAAGGTTCTTAAAGTAGAAAAGACCTTAAAGTCAAAAATCGAAAATTATCAGTGTTCCTCCAGTATATTATGTATGTATTATACATAAAAACCTTCCTCTTGAATTACTCTATCTATTAAAACAGCGTTAAAATCCGTCGCGTAGTTTTAAAGATCTAAGCGTACATAGGGACAGACAGCAAGAAGCTACTTTGTTTTATACTATGTAGTGATTGTTAATAGTGTTCTACTAAACTTTCTCAATGAGTTCTACTACCACCTTTAATTTACATAATATTGGCAAAGTTGTTAGCCTTATTACTGAGCCTAACAAAGGTTCGTTACAATTAATGATAACTTATCTACTTCGGTAATTGATAGGTTTGTAATTTTGTATGCCCTCTGTCAAGTTGTGGATAGGCTATCAGGCTCTTTATCAGTAAACGTATTGTAAGTTAGGCAAGTCACCACTGGCTCAATACCGTCCACTGCTGGGCTTGGATTCATCTGAGAGTAAGAACTTAGTTATGGGGGTCCACTTACGAGGTTTTCTGTTACAGATCAAATTTAAAGAAAAAGTAATACTAATAGCTAAAAATGACACGCGGAAATCAGTGCTTGTCTGGGATTTAAAACTTATATATGTCCCATATCGCTCAGCAAACTGAGAGGATTTCAATGATATGTCATATGTCATATTCTGCCAAGTCAGTAAGCATGTACCCGATGCCAAAGAGATGGTCAAACATACATTCCTTGTTGTTGGGAGTTCATACTACTCAACATGATCCCCCCAAAAATAAAGGTGACATGTTTTTTTTTTTGTAAAAAGCAACTTTAAACCCCATTTCCCACAAATGCTTTTTGACGCTTTAGCATTATTTCCTTTCAACTGACGACATATACCTAAATACATACGTTCAGGAAACATTATCTTCCTTCTGATGCAGTCGGGTAAAAGTCGTAATTGCTGCATTTTATTCTTATGTACGAAATTTACTGTTTACTGCATGTAAGTTAACATTGATGTCCTAATCACCATTTTACGATATTTTTTGACAGAATTTCATTATTTTTCTTCTATCCAAGTGAGAATAACAATTTTCCTTATACAATTACTACAAGAAAGTCAATTTTTCAAACATTAGTGCCTTTTTTATTAAGACGGCAGTATTAGTAACATAAAATGTTGCTGTATAAAAAAGTGTTACAAAAACCGCACCCGAGCCTACTGCAGTGAACTACAATTGGGTGTAATTACTTAATGGCGTAGCAGTACTTATTTTAGTTAAAATTTCATGTGGAACTGGAATTACACTCAAATTGGAAAAGCATACCATATGAGATAGGATTATCACAACCACGATAGGTTTAATGTACATATGTGTGTAATGTAAAAAACTATGAACTACAAATAAATGTATTACCAAATTTACTGTAAAATTTGAATAATAATGAAAAGTAAAGCTGCGGACATCAGTAATATAAAATGCAAATTCGGTTTTTGTATAATGTTCTTCCACAACTAGACAATTGGACAGAACTTACAGAAGGACTGAACAAGATTTTATTAAAGAACACAATTTTATTAAGATAAGATAAAATATAAGAAATTAAAACATGTGAGAATTATGCTTTATTTTTTTTATGCGCTCTCAATATAATTACGAACAAAATGTTTATGTTAAGTTCTTTCATGCCATAAATGTTCAATCCTATTCGAAAATTAAAAGTTTAAACTTCTCCTAAGACCATATAAGATCTATATAGTAATTCGCACTTGGCCAGCGCGGTGGGCTACGGCCTAAACTCTCTTATTCCGAGAGAAGACCCGTACCCAGCAATTGGACAATAACGGGTTGACGACGACTTGCAACATTATGAAAAACTTTTTTACAAAAAATGTAAAAAAGTCATTTTTTACGTTTATTTAAAAATATTTAATACACAGCGCGTCATTATTACTCACTTTATTAGTTACATATTTTTTTAAACCGAACTAGTTGTGGACGATGTACGCGCAGACCTACCCCAAAGACTCAACATTGAACCCACATTTAACCCCCATGGGGTACTATCAAGGAATCTTTTAATTGTGCTTGTCTACATCGTAAAATAAATACATTGTCCAAATTTCTTGAGTTTACTTTGTTTTATTCTAGGGAAGTAGCTATCGTGCATATAGTTCACCTGATGGTAAAAGGTGTATGACATGGCCACTGCCGCCCACAGACATTTTGTAATCAGTACCACATAAGATCAGAGCCACACCTGAGGTTGGCTTCAGATCCGTTGTGACCATTGAGGACTAACTAAGTTTTGGATTAGTATGGAACGCTTTGTATAAGTATAATATCTCATTTACCAAACCTTTCAATTCGGAACAAAACTACATTACATTGGTGTTATTAAGCAGAAATAAAACAAGTAGTTTATGCTCTGGGATGATTGGTCAAGTGTCTTTTCGCTTTTATATAATTCTAGACATTACGATATAGCTTTAGAAATACAATGTTTCCTATATGTCAACAGACGGATTTCGTCTTCCAGGCTCTCAATGAAATATATTAACAGCGGCATCTATCTTTTAGTTAGGACATAAACCATTCAGTATCGTTTCATTACATTAGAACACATGGCGGGATCAAACTAAATAAACCAAAACTTTTGTACGTTTGTATGGCCAACTATATTTCGTTATACTTTACCAGTTAGATAGATAGTTAGATGTCGTCGCTTAAGTTCTAACACCGCGTAACTCAATAAATAATAGTTTTAAAAAACTAAAAACACGCTTTTTATAGAAAACCGAACTAAAAAATAGAAAATAAATTTTAATAAATTTAAATTAAGAATAGTGTTAAAAATTTCAATAAATATAAATTAATAATAGTGTGAATAAAAAAAATGTATTTTATTATAAAAAAGCGTGGGGTGCATGGTATCAATAGTTATAAATATTTTATTGACAGATATGAGTAAAGTGATTATCATTTTGATAATATCTTAAAAAGCACCCCACGTTTTTTATTCACACTATTATTAATTTATATTTATTGAAAATTTTAACACTATTCTTATTTTAAATTTATTAAAATTTATTTTCTATTTTTTAGTTCGGTTTTCTATAAAAAGCGTGTTTTTAGTTTTTCAGGTTTTGGTCCAGGCCTGGCCCAGGCTTGGCCCAACTATGTAAAACTCTGGGCCAAGCTTGTAAGTCAGGCTTGGCCCAGTCCTGGTTGAAGTCTGGGATGATAACGATGGGCCAAGCCTGGTTACCAGGACTGGGCCAAGCCTGGTTGCCAGGAATGGGCCAAGCCTGATTACCAGAACTGGGCCAAGCCTGGCCCCTTTGTCAACTTTGGGGGTTTCCTGCATGGGATGCTTTGTTACGAATGACTTCTTGTTTAATTATTAAATTATTATTTTTATTAAATTAAATTTTCAGTAAGTAATTTATTTATTATTGAGAATAAAATAATTATTTATAAATATTATAAATACGGGGAATCAGAGTTCGATTTCGGAGAGGGAGCCTGTGATACGGCTACCAGTACCAAGGAAGGCCGCAGGCGCGCAAATTACCTACGGAGAGTTACTGACATACCTACTGACATACTGACATACAAGTGAAGCTAATGTAAAGCGTGTAAAAAATGCCCATTTTGAGTTACTGAAATTAATGGTATCTCAAAATAATATAGGAGCATGTTACATTTTCATATAAAATATTATTTTAATATCAGTATATTAATATTTTAACGCAATATATTATTTGGTAGTTGTAGAATTAAAAATAACTATTTGAGACAGTTTATTTGCTCTTCTGAAAAGTTGCTAATTTTGAGATCCGCGGTGTTAGAATTTAAGCGACGATATGCTTTTTGCATTTTTGAGAAGATAGCTAGCTAGTGTGATAAACCTGGTTAGTATCAAAAAGTAATGTAGTAGGACATTATTGATTTACGGCCAATATAAGTGACATAAATTAATCAAAGATGTATTTATTTTTCTCAAAAATATTGCAATCCAAATTGTCCGTTGTTTCTTCCCATTAAGTTTATTACAAATGAGATTATTCTACGTAGCTGTTTTTACGATACATCTCGCTTCTTCGTATCTTTTTACATTTTCTAATTAACTTAATCTCAATTAAGTAATTTACTGTGAACGTAAGATCTACGTGTAGAAGATAAATGTACGCAATTAACGAAATTAAGTTCTATAAAGTTATTTAAAGACTTAATTAACTTTATTTTGGCTAATTACGGAATTTAAAAATAACTCTCAGGTCAGTATTACGGTGTGATTAGCCCGGTTCGAGATTTGTCTAGGTTTTAAACTAAATATTTCTTGCTAGCGGTGCCTCGGTATAAAGTTTCAGCGTTATTTTTTATGTAACACATAATGGTTTTCGTACAGTTAATATGTCTGTTTTTCCGTGTTATTTAACAACCGACGTCTAAACCAGACAGATAATTTATATAATTTAATTTTAAGCTTTCGTCGTAATATAATTATTAGGGATTCGTAGATAAATATAAAAAATGGAACCCTTATAATTTCTTTCTATCCTTTTGTTCGTGTTAGTCTTTTTACTACTATTACTACTTATATGACATCTTTTTTATAGTACCTACTAAAATAGTACTTTTTATAAAAAAAATAAGTAAGAAATACCTTTATCGTTTAATTCATTGTACCATTGTTCAGTAGTTATAATACTACGAATGTTAACTGTACAATCACTGTTTGTTCATTATTGTTATATTAACATCCCAATACTCAAAGTAATCACTTACACGAACATACTACATCCCGCTGGAAACAATGCGAACGGTATAAATTCAGCGTTTTCCTTCCGACTGCATCCATGTTTTGTTTACACAGCTACCTCAGGGCTCTCCATCTGGTGATTGCTTTTCACCACCACTATTTACGTTACACATATAAATTCCCAACATTTCCCTAATTGAATTTGTGTTATTCTGTAGAAATTGGCTTTGTGCATCGTTCCGAGCGTGAGAAAGCGCATAAGTTGTTGTTAACCGACCAATGTGTACACACAGCTTGTTTCTCATTTCTCATTTGTATGCAAATGTCTTCAGCAATTGGTCGTATTATTCGAACAGTCCGCTTTCAAAGAAGCCCGAAGAACTAATGTGCGGTTGCGTTGAGGTCGAGTGTGGAAGGTGTAATTTGCGGGATCCCTTGTTCCACAGATTTGCATTATTACACGCTTAGACCTTACCTTTGAAGAGCTTCTGGACCATTTGAATGGTCGGTTTGCTATCAGCCATTTTAAGAGGGAAATTAAAGTAGGTACATATCGTAGTATAGAACTTACACATCTATATACCCAACCAATGATAAGCAAGTGGTTGAAATATGCCCCCTTGATCGGGAGGACCGAGATTCAAATCCCCGATTACCACAGATTTTTCTAAAACTATGTGCGTATTAAAAATATTTATGATTGCTTTACGGTGTAGAAAATCTAGGTATACCTGAGAGTTCTTTTAAAGAAAGTTCTTAAGAGGTGTAAGAAGTCTACTAATACGCAATTGGCCAGCGCGGTGGACTAGGGCCTAAACACTCATTCCGAGAAGACACCCGTGCCCAATACTGGGACAATAATGGGTTGATGACAATACCATTACTTATATGTGGCTCGCATCGTAGTTATTGGCCAACCGGTTTACAGCTGTAAGTTGAAATAAGATGACCATTGAATAATATCTTTTGAACTATGTCGATGGCTTCATTAATTCATGATAAGCCCGATCATTACGAGGCAATTACAATTTTTCGCTCATTCCATTTTAATCAAAGTAGATAATAATATTGATATTGATTGAGGCCAATATAGAAATGGTGAAAGGTAGATTTTTGTAAGTCATTATCTTGGTCGCGATTCAACGTAGCTCCGATACAAGAAATAGAAATAGCTCTCTCTTTTCGCTATTATCTCCTAGATTGCGCAGGTTCCCGATCGATCGTCTTTCCTGTGTTTAACTTTCGTTTAGTCTACCTAGAAAACTAGTACATTGTTGTTATATTCACTGGTATCAGTTATGGACGATTCATTTCATTTCTTGCTTTTGCGATCCTGTTATCACTTACTCTGTAGGGCAGGATACTGGAGCTAACTTTTGTTACCTATGTAAAAACAAGACGGCATATAAAAAAAATAAAAAAAAGATATACAAAGAAAAAAGACAAATCCACTGAGTTTCTTGCCGGATCTTCTCAGTTGAGGTCGTGTTCCGATCCGGTGGTAGTGTAAAATATATATATATATATATATGTAACTGACAATTTGTAAGCGCCCCCGAAGGCATTTTATTTCATTTCTCAGTTGCGGGAATTTTCTGATAATGTTTATATTATTTTTCATTGCTCAAAACTGTGTACGTATATATACTACTTATATTTGAAATATGTTTATATTTTTAGTGCTTTATTTTCTCAAACGTCTTGTAACGGGGAATATATTACTTTGTACTTAAAAAATACTAAGTCTACCACATCAACTGAAGCATAAAATTCTTGCAAATAATAATAATAATGTAGTCACGTAGGCATGACGTAGGAAAAGTGTCTTGTAAGGACAGGTCGATAACTATCATTCATTGCAGTAACCGAACAATGTATTTTATAGCTTCGTTTTACGGCTACGTTACTTTGTTGACTTTGAAACTAGAAATAAGTTGGGATAGGTCATACCTGTAATAAGTATCGGTTTTAAATTACTATAATTATTTTATGACACATAATTTGCAGTCATTATTCATAATTATTATTATCAGTAGGTACCTTTTTATAACATTGCAGTAGTGAACGGGTATGCAGTCCACCTGATCAAGGTTAATTGTGAAGTGGCAACTGCACCCACCCCCAGAAAGTTTGACGGCGGTTGTCAAGTTGTTACTGGTCAAGTCTCAGACAGAGAGTTCTAGGTTCAGTCACTGGCCAGGCATGCTCTGTTTCGTTTATACATAACAACACATATTTCGTTTTTATATACATACCAACGTTTCGTTTAGATAGTTATATTTACGTAAATCTAAGTATGCCGGCCCTCAATCTGAAAATTCGTTTTATCAATAGAGCTTTATTGCAAGTAGAATATTGTAAGCTCTTTATTTGAGATTGAGATTAATCGGATTTTATTAACTCGAAAAATGTATTACTATTTTAAACTGAGTTTATTAAGTACGTACCACCTTTTTTGATCAGATATTAAAGACGAGTTTACTTAAACATTACGTTTTTAAATAATATTAGCTCTTATCCCATTTTAAAGTATGTAATAGTTGACAATGTATGTTATCAATATAAATGCATGTACAACAATGTTTATGTAATATGTATTGATAAGATAAAGTGTAGGTATTCTAATTTTCATGTAAAAAATGGTACAATCATTTTTATGTCAATACGACTCTCGCAACGTACACTATCGAATCTACAAATTGACTACTTTCCAGGAGAACGATTTGAAGTTGTATTTTTCGATTATATTCCGTGCTTAAATAGTGCAGAATCGATAATGTTCATTTCGAAATTAGGCTAAATATTGGTCAAATTTTTTTTTTCTTTAAGTTATATAAACAGTACGCTATTACGTTATTTCTAGAGCAATAAAACGAAAAACACGTTTTTGCAGTTTCGATGATGTACGTTGCGAGAGTCGTATTTTTATTTATAATTTTCAAATATCAATCACTGTCTTCGTACTTGATTTTTCTATCTATGCTTATCAATATCTATACACTATGTCACTTTCATGCTTTATTTATATATAAAGCATACATATAAACTTTACATAGATATCTGAAAACATAAAGACACAACACTTTAAAAAAATGTATTACTAGATGAACCCCGTAGCTTTGCCTGAATTAAAAAAAATCGATGTATCGATTGTTTTGTGGGAGTAAGATATTGTCCCACAGTAAAAAGTAGCCTATATGTTAATCCAGAGTGTCAGCTAACTCCCTACCAAATTTTATGAAAATCGGTCATGCCGTGAAGAAGTAACAAACATACACACTCACAAACTTTCGACTTTATAATGTTAGTATGAAAACAATAAAAAGACATACATAAAAATATACACAAATCCGAAAAACCCAAAGGTAAAATAAAATATCAGCTAAACAATAAAATATATATCTATACCTATCTTTTCACCAACCGGTTATTCCCAAAAGCCTCTAAACCGTCCGTGACCCGGTGGTAAGTCTCTATTAGTTGAGGAAGGTGGCGTACGTTGATCAGCCGGGGAGAGGTGACCTACCCGTGACCCGTGACCTTTGACCCGCAGCCTGTGACCTACATTGACCCAATCGATATCTCGGGGCCGTAGGTTCGCACTGTTTCGCGACAGCTTTATTTCGCGTTACATCTTTAAGTGTTTCATTTTGAGCTGACTATTGTGTACTTTAATTCGCTATTTTTATTAGAAATTGCTTTAAACTCAGCCTTGTGACGTAAATTTTTAGCCCAACATTTTTTTTTATTATGGCTATTTAAACAATTTATTTTTAGTTACTCTGTTTAATTGAAATATCACCTTTTGTCTTCTGCCACCAATTTCGAAGTTTATTTATTCCTTAGTACATGCTGAAAATAATTTCAGTTTTTCCGAGACGACTATTTTTGCACACCACCCTATTCGAGTCACTTATAAAGATACCTATAGCTATTATGCATATTTACGATCTACTAGTTAAGCCTCTTGTTTGCCTTCTACTAGACCCCAGTTGAGCAGTGATAGCCTAATGGTTGAAACTTTCCATCTCGATTGGGAGCTCGGAGGTTCAAACTCAGGCCACCACTGATTTATGTGCGTATTAGAAACTAATAATCACTGCTTTTCGGTGAAGGAAAAAAGGAAGGCTACACACCCGAGTTCTTAAAAAAATGTTTACGGAGGTGTGTGCAGTCCACCAATTTGCACTTAGCCTAGCGTGGTGGATTATGGCCTAAACTCTCTCATTCTGACAGAAGACCCGTGCCCAGCAGTGGGCCAATAATGGGTTGATGAGAGAGACCCAGTTCTAGAGATAGTGATGATAATATCAAAACCACACCAATATTTGTAATGTATGGGATAATTAAATGGAACGCCCACTTCATATCACAAAGGAAACCGCAATTTAATCAAAATTTGAACATTGAAGTACTATTTGGGCCTGTGAATGGTACCGCTTGTCGGTTACAGAGATTAAGACCACAAATGCACGAAACATTTTATAATCACATTGAAATTGTGGCCTATATTTTAGAATAATATACGTTACATTTAATCCAAAATATATGTACACGTGGTTTAAATTTGTTTATCTAAGAACTGTTTCTTGCGACTTCATATGTCCATTGATACTTAATCAATGGGCTATTTACTACATATTTACATCATACGAGATGGAATAAACGGAATGGTTAAACCGTTTTGAAGGTGGTAGAACCAGTCTTGTTCGATCGGCGAAGTAGCACCGCCACACCTATTTCTAGTAAGACAGTTTGTTTTGTAAAACAATTCTTGGGTTTCGTTGCAAGGGAGTGGTTGCCGGTGCACTTCTATATGAGGCGACCATCTTAGTCCTCGGGAGCAGCAACGCATCTGTGATTGATTTCAGATTGAACCCATGTTCTATATAAAGTTGTTTACAGATGTCCATGGGCGGCAGTGACCACTTATCAAGTGGACTGCATGTTCGTTTGCTGCTTCAATTAGATAAAGAAAAACCGTTCAATCAGTTTTTAACGCGAAGTAGTTCATGGGTCGCGTTGTAATGGTGATGCTGGCTTACTTTTAAACAGGGCGACCATTTCAGTCTTGAAGAGTGGAAATGCGACACTGATCGACCTTTGGTAGAAATTTGTTCTTTGTGAAGTTGGTTATAGATGTTCATGGGCGTCAGTGACAACTTACTATTTGTCCTGACTGATTCATCGTCTTACACTTCGGAAGATTGAAAAGTGTTTATTAAAATATTTTCGAAAGGATGAAAATAATGGGTTACTTATATGACGTGATCATCTATTAAGGATTTTTAAAAAACTTACTCAACCTGGTTTTCAACCACAAATTAATCGAATATTCCAATCTTAATGTAGGTCAACAAAATTTGCTATACGAATGAAAGATAAAACATAAATAATAATTATTGCAACTGCGAAGTACGAATATTATCCAAATGATTTTCATACAAAACGTTATTGAAGTTCACAATGGTACATTCTGATTTAAAACAGAAATTTAAATTATCATTGTATTTATTTCGCTGTCAGAATAAAAAATGGAATCGCATTTCATAATATTTTACTTTCATAACCATTAAAGCTTAAATAATAGCTCTCAACTTTTTTGCAAGTCTGAAGCAGTAAACAAGTATGCAGTGAACGTGATGGTAACTGGCTACTGCCGCTCATGGGCATCTGTAAGCAACTTCATATAGAAAAGAAGAACCCAGAACCAATCAGTAGTTCTGGGATCAGAATAGGGCTACAGTATCCTGCTTGTATATGCCTGTCGTAAGAGGCGACTAAAACGGGGCTTCCGTGGTTGCGGGCGGCAAGAGTGGGAGCTTGAACCGTCCAGCCAGGCGATCCGAGGAAGGATAGCGGTGTACGTGGTCGCATACCACCGTAAAGACCAGACGGAGCGGTGGGCTCAGCCGCCCACCTGGAAAGAGCCCGATGGGGCGACGCGCCAGGACTCCGGTTGCGTTCCTTTGAAGACCTAACCTTTTAATCATAGATGCGTTACTACTCTTGAGGACTAAAATGGTCTCCACATTTGAAAGTGCGCCGAAAACACATTTCGTGATAAAGTAAAGGCTACTACGATCAACAGTAACTAAATATTCGCCAAAAGAAAGACACCTTTCCATTGAAACGCAAGAACTGCTAGAAAAAGCCGTTTTGGTGGTACCTCCTTATTTGAACTACACTAGTTCTACCATTTATTATATAGGTTCCATCTGAAGTCAATCACAGATGGTACTATCTTGCAACTTAACACGGGAATAAATTTATGAAATAAATAATATTAATGACTTTTTTACTTTACAAGTGAAAGCAGTTAACGGTTATTGTTTTAATAAACCGGTCTTGAACTTTTTAATTTCTTATCAAAGTGTACTAAATTAATAGTCTTGGCCTAAAACTGTATCTTGGATCAGTTGCATTAATGCAGAAGTTGCATGCACGATAACCCAGAGGTGGCACGAACAAAGAAAAAATTTAATTACATTTTATACTGCATACAGTCATGAATATTCATAGAAAACAGTTTGAAACTCATTTATACGGTCAATTGTGTGACATGTGTGACATTATCTATGCTTTTTTTTAATCTTTAGTTATTTTATGTTCAGTTACCAAGGTCGGGTTGGCCGTTAACAGCTGTAGTGTATTGGAAATGTGTTATTCGATGTGTATTGAGTTGCAGAGTGTTGAATTAAAGCATGTTTTGTTATTAATGATGCAAAATGTACAGTATCGAAGAAGAATCAAGAATGTTGTATCATAATGTGTTGGCACTTTGAAGGTTAAACTTCTTTGTTTTTTGACTTGGCGGGCATCAAAGCTTCAACTCTCGCCAATCCATTATTGTCCCACTGCTGGGCATGGGTCTTCTCTCAGAATGAGAGAGTTTTAGGCCATAGTCCACCGCACTGGCCAAGTACGAATTGGTAGACTTCACACTCCACCGAGAACTTTTTTTAACGAACTCTCAGTTGTGTACGTTTCCTCACGATATTTTTTCTGTACCGAAAAGCAGTGATAATGAATTTCTAATACGCACATAATTTTAGAAAAATCAGTGGTGCATGCCTGGGTTTAAATCTCGGACCTCCCGATCGAGAGAGCAGGTTTCAACCATTAGTAGTTGCAACCATTAGGCTATCACAACAAGCCTCAACTATTTCCACCAGATAACAGCCATTTTTGCGAGCTGCTGTGTTTTAAATTGACGAGTGTAGTACGAGAGACATTTATTTGAGGCATTTTACTTACTCCTCAGGAGACATGTCGTGTCTGTGATAGCCGTGAAACTGATGTTATCTGGAATTGATTCTATTCTGGAAGTCTATGAGCGACATTACCATATTATCAAATGCACTGCCTGTACGTTTATTATTTCTACGTAAAAAACTCAGGGTTACAATAGCTTAAAACGAGTTATGCCTCCATAGGCCCTCTATGTTAGTTTTTAGTTCCTAATTAGGTGCTATAAATCCTTATACAATAGGCAGTAGACACGATTTGTTAATTATCGCTTTTTCAAGGCAATCGTTTGTATGTAGAGCATTTGATTAATTAGACATGACAATGTTTGGAAAAGATCAAGGATTTTTGTCGAGATGAACTTTAATGGACCCGATAAGGTCGGTGAGGTTTTTAATAGGTGTTAGTAAAACACGTGCAACTATTTGAGATTTTTGAATTAACTACTGCATTAAATGTAAATCAATAGACTTATTGTTATACCACTGTTTATGATCGTCTCCAATATATTAATTTACTTTGTTTTAAATTCGTATAAATAAAAAGAAATTATCTTTTCTTTTTTCTAATGTGTTTTCATCTGAAATATTGAAGTGACACTTCTTTATCGAGGTTGGAAAACAAAAGTGAAACTTCTTTATCGGGGTTGGAAAAAAATTTAGTGTAACATTTTTTCGTTACGCGCCATCTTTTTCTGTTACGCGCCATCTTTTTTTTTCCGTTACGCGCCATCTTTTTCTTATCCCTACCATGCGTGATATTACATAGATTATTATAGATTAGATTATTAGATAAAGTTTAATAAAAGCCTTTTATTAAACTTTATCTAATTTAACTTTATTTAACCAACTTCTGTAAAGTTACATATAGTAAATTATTTTTTGAAAAATAACGTCATAAAGAAGTTTCACTTCTTACGAGTGTACGCTAGTACACGCACATTTTTTTTTATCTACGCTTTCGCTTACAACAAAGATGTTTCAGTGTTGTAGTGTATTCGTCCAACACTCGTCTTAAAGTTTTCGATCTTAGCACTAGAATCATCCATGGACCGTGGACTGTTGCCGGGCGATGCGACCGGGTCACCCCATCCCCCTGCACTTGAACTGGTTAGCGTACTTTCAATTTCTCTCGCCCGGGACAAGCCTGACCTACCCGAAGATGTGTCTTCATTGTCTTACATGCAAGATACAATTATATCTTATCACTATCGATAAGCTATGTGACCTTCGTATTACTTATTTTGTCTATATTCGAGAATTGGGGATTTTATTTTTTGTTGTATTAGTTATATTTTAAGGTGATAAGAATATTTTAAGACCTAAGCATATAAGATAAATAGTGAAGAGTAGTAAACTAAGCATTTCTTTAACGTAGAGTTTCTAAGTTGAAATCCACGGCATGTCAGGGCAATTCAGGTTTTTTGAAAACATGTATGTACGTAAAAATAAATTTTCTTGCTTTAAAGTTTAGAAAAACATCCAACGGTAAACGAAACGTTTGACAGTGTAATGTCCTTAGTATAGGTTATTACATTCCTTCACAATTACAATTGCGTTATTACACTTTTGTCCATCATTGAAGTGTAATGTACATTGCAATGATGGTTAGGCTTAGGCAAAAACGAAAATATAACAAATGTTTACACTATTTTAAAATCTATATATTAATATGTGAAGCAAAAATTTGTGATTCGTTTTTAAGATACTTGCCACAGGAGGAGTATGAAATTACGCACGGTTATAGTTGATGTAGAGAAGGATTTGGCAATGCTAATATTATATTCAAATAATGCATGATACATACATAACATCAACTAAAAGTACATTACACTCACTACCTTGCATGTGACACAAGCAAATGCATAATACAAAATATAACTTTGGCAAAGGGAGATCTCCCGCCAGGCTAGGTGATCATGCCTGGGGAGCGGCCGTGCTCCGACAGTTGATGTTCGGAACTTTTATATATGCAGGATTCTGAGAATACTTCGATAGCGTGTTTTCAGAATACTAGTAGCGCCATCTCTTGATGAGTAGCGAGAGGTCGCCACAGAACATTCAATGTCTTACCATGAAAACAAATAACGTGAAAAATGACAGATGTCTTTGTCAAAATTCCCGTTAATCCTTTTAAATGCAGCTTAGTTAATAAACTTCTTCTTACCTTTAACGGGTGCATTCAAAATAACTTGAAAATTATTACAATTTGTTTAAATCAGAGAAATATTGTTGCTACTTTAGACAATATGAAGTTTAGTTTTTTAAATTTAAATTACGGTCAAATTTCAACCGCTGCGACGGGTGACTAGTTTTAAGTAATAATTACAAATGTAACTAAAAGGTTACATTACATTTTATTACCACGACTTTCCATAGTAAAAGGAAAAAGATTAAATAACAAGGCTCCAGACACAAGGCCCCCGTATTATTCTGTCTCGAATGTTGAGAATGCATTAACATAGGTTTTTGAATAAAACGCACACTGTAATTCTAAGCAGCACTGTAATTTATGTGGTGACGTGCACAAAACGGACCAAGTATTCATTCACGATTCAGGGTATGCTGCTGTATGTTCATTACGAGTTGGATCCGTTCGAAAGTTCTAAATCAGTACCGAGTTTTTAAATTTGTGTTTTATATCATCCATACTAATATTATAAATGTGAAAGTGTGTTTGTTCCTCTTTCACGTCGCCACATAGCTATCATATGATATGGTTTATATGCTGGGAGATAGTTAGGAGGGCGGAGAGCAACGTAGGCTACTTTTTACCGCGCTCTCTCATTCCCATGAGAATATCGATGTTTGTGAGTTGATACATATTTAGTAGTTCCAGACGTTGTTAATAGATGGCGTTAGTAAGATTCATGTGCAATATCTGATTCACGCTATCAAATGGTAATGTTAATTCGCGTTGACCGTGCGGGCGAAGCCGCGGGTAAATGCTAGTAGGAAATAAACTAGGGATTTTTTAAGTTATTTGCCTGTGGAAATGAGTTATAAGTTTATTTTGGAAAATTAGGCCATTTGCTTTAAAATAGTTTGAAAATACTTGTTGTATAAATAAATAAAATACTAAACTATTAAAACGTTTTAAAATTGGACATAAAGAACCATGTACAAACTCCAACAATATTCTGACGTAGTCGGATAAAATTGTGAAACCTGTTAAAGTAAAAACTCCTCTAAACATGCCATGAGAGGGAATAAAGTATTTGTGTAATATGGTTACGCTGGAGCGTTACGTAATAGGCAAAGGTGAGGTACATTACAACAATAGTATTTAATTCTTATCACTACATAGTATAAAACAAAGTCGCTTCCCGCTGTCTGTCTCTATGTATGCTTAGAACTTTAAAACTACGCTAAGGATCTTAATGCAGTTTTTTTTAATAGTGTTTCAAGAGGAAGGTTTTCATGTATAATAAATGTATAATATAGTAGAGAAACACTGGTAATTTTAAATTATAGTCTTTTTGGCGGAGCTAAGTTCGCCGGGTCAGCTAGTTTATTTATAAATATAACATAATATGATACGATGCGATACAATATGATATGTGCGTACTGTTTGTTATTTTTTCTTTTGATTTGTTTTAATACTTGCACGCATAGATATCTAGGTAGACATGCAGTATTTTAAATTTTTGGATAGTCGCAAAGTTTTTATCGAAAAGGGTTTTTCCTGGGTAAAAATCACCATACTACAATCTGACCAAAAATCTTCGGAAATACTGTTTTTCTGTAAATATGTTTGTAAAGTTTCAAGATTAAGTTGTCTGATAGTAACCTGTGCATTTAAATTTTAATATAATCGATATTATTAACATTTTTTCACAATTTACGGCATCACCTAAGTTGGTGTAGAGTTCCTTGATATAAGCCCATTTATAATATTCCGACAATTGTAACGCTACTACGTATACAAAAAGCGAAATAAATGAAAACCAAACCACTCATTAGTAAAATAAGGAAAACAGTCGTATTTCGAGACTCCTACATTTCTTTGCAAACGAATGTCACGTAGGTACGCATGCAAGAGGCGTTGAAATATTTATATCAATTTGCCGTGACACGATCTTCTCGTTTGGAGAAAAGATAAATTTCTTTTTCATCCCGAAATAGGCTACGAACATTTCCACTCTGTCATCGTTCGCCAAATATAAATCATGAAATTACCATGTGCTTGCGATCATTTATCCTGAGATACACGGGATATGGAGTGCATAACATTTGTGGGATAACAGAAAGTGTTCTTGATGGAAAATTTATGGTGCCTGGAAGCATAGTCGAATAGACATAATGAAATGAAATGTCTTTATTTTGTATAGGCCTGCGGGGGCACTTACACATTGTCAGTTTTTTTCTTACACTACCACCGGATCGGAATACGACCTCAACTGAGAAGATCCGGCAAGAAACTCAGCGGGTTTGTCTTTTTTTCTTATTTATATTCATTTTTTTAATATTATTACAATCATGTTTTTTTTTACATGGTAATGAAAGTTAGCTCCAGTATCTTGCCTTACTTATAATAATGGTTTTGACCCAACTGGTGCGATGTCTGTTAAAGGTGATAAAAGTGTTGCAGTTGTTCTAAGAATATCTGCTTCCACAGTCTATAGATTTGAGATACGATTCGTGGGTGGAAAATATTCGTTTGGCAGCCAAAAGTTTATTAGATATTAATCTATATGCGGGCATAGACTGCTCAAAGCTAAAAACACTGTTGTCGCGAAAAATAAAAATGCAGGAACTTCAACATATCAATATTCCGTATTTATAAGGTCGTAAAAATAATAAGAAATCTTCATCTTTATTCTATTTAATGACACTTTAAATGCAAGGTGGTAGAACCAGTGTAGTTCGACCGGGGAAGTACCACCGCCACACCTATTTCTAGCGTGAAGCATTTCTTGCGTTTCGATAGAAGGGTGTGGTTGCCGGCACACTTTCACATGAGGCGACCATCATAGTCCTCGGGAGTGGCAACGCATCTATGATTGACTTCAGATGGAACCCATGTTCTGTATGAAGTTGATTACAGATGTTCATGGGCGGCAGTGACCACTTACCATCAGGTGGACTGCATGCTCGTTTGCCACTTCAGTCAAATAAAAAAAAAAAAAACGAATTTTTAGCTGAGAGCAGATGTTTAAATTGAATGTAACGCTAATTTACTGTATTAATGTTACGGTGATTCAGTTTTATTCAGATAAACGAAGAAGACAATATGACGGCCTGTTAACGTTCATACGTTTTATCACGAAAAATATTCCCATCGGATTCCCTGACAGCTCTCATTAGTAAAGGACAAAGCGTTGGAATAAAGGTGCCATTATGTTATCACGCAAATAAAAGTAGGCACATCCATTAGCACGGCGTCGATGAGAAAAACACGTATTATCTTATCCAAGGCAAATGAACCCTTGACGGGTTGGATCTTTATGTAACCGACACCGCAACAATATGCCTGTGTCACCATTATAGCCTTGTCACGCCTCATAAATGACTACAGAAAAGGTCACACGACACTAATCCGAGGCGAATTTGTCAATGTTTGGTACCCGTGCAGGTACACAAAATTGGGATGGAAATATACTTTTATGTGAATGGATGTTTTGAAGGTACTTTGACGACACGCGTGGCGGAGCGGTTATCATACCGGTCTGACGGGCAATGGGTGTCGGGTTCGATTCCTGGCCAGAGAAGTATCTGAATGTTGAGTTTAGATATATGTTCTGAGTTTCAGTGTTTGTATATTCGTCTTGTGTGCGTCCATATTACCCACGACGCAGGAGAAAATCCTAGTATAGGGCTAGGAGTGTAGAAAGCGTGTTTTTTTTATGTAGGTACATCGTTATTGTCGGTGTTTTACAGAGCAGCAATCTTCACTCCTATGATCAAGTTTTAGGTAGTAGAACAAGTAAATATAAGTGGTATGACTGTTTTGTATTTCCTTATGTCGTTTTCCATGAAAACTTGGATAAAGTTTTAGATAGGAAATCTGCGAGAACCTTTTCAATATAATTAAGTACGACTTCTGTGTTTTGCTCAGTTCTATTTTTACTTCTTAATGAGGATTTGAGGATATTAAATTACTACACCTTTTAATATCTTTAAAAACCTCATAAACGATTCAACCTTTTCAAATATTGACAGGAGAAGCCACTACATTTTATAAACGAGTTTTCTAACTTTTTTTCCATCCGAATTTCTAATTACTTTTATACGAATCTTGAAAAATACTGTAGGCAATTAAATCACACGTTACGTTTCCACAATTATTCTAATTTATTTAATCGAACAATGAAAATCCTAGAGGTTCTCTGTACGTCAGCTTTAGTAAAAGGGTTGACGGGTTGACATTGAAAAATACGTTCAAATATACAATATTTATTCCGACCTGACGCATCTATTTTCTCCTGTTTGAATTTCATTGCATTCAAATCTAATAAATTCAGTAACAGTACTTTTCGAAGCGTTTCATATTCAACTTTAGAAGAATCGAATCACCGTAAGACATCGGTTTTATCATACGTCAGTTACGTTTTCAATGCGTCCAATAAACAAATTAATTCTGTATGTATAGTGAGTGTGGTTCGATAGGATTATATAGTATTACGTACTTGCTAGAGCAGTGATAGTCTAATGGTTGAAACTTGCCCTCTCGATCGGGTTCTCGATCCGAGGTTCAAACACAGGTACGCACACGATTTTTTTAAATTATGTGTTTATTAGAAATTAATTATCACTGGTTTTCGGTGAAGGAAAATACTGTAAGGAAACCTGCACACCCGAGAGTTCTCTAAAAAAAACTTCTCGGAGGTATGTGAAGTCCACCAATTCGCACTTGGCCAGCGTGGTGGACTATGGCCTAAATATTATGAGAGAAGACCCGTGCCCAGCAGTGGGACAATAATGGGTTGGCACCAACGTACTTGCTCGATTAGGCCTTTGGCACACCGACGTTTTGACGGATGGACGCGACTGAAAAAAAATGACAATCCGCGTAGCGAAGCAGCCACACTACCGGTCGGTGACGCAGTGAATTCTGTATTCGATCCCCGGCAAGATAGAGATATATATATATAATGATGAGCTTTAGTTCTCTGTCTGATGGATGGTTAGAATGTTCGTGTATTCGTATTCGTGGTACTTAAAAATATCCAAGTGTCAATCTACATATGTGTGTAAACAGCGTATTTTTTATCGTTATAAGATGTTTCGCAATGTAGATTATTACATTAACATACCAATCGCATCTCTGTGCTTAATAGTAATTTTGAAATATATTTTAGTCTCCTACAAAGACGCAAATACTACAAAAATCAGCTTTATTTTCAGAACTACTCGGGAAACGCAAAAAAACTTGAATTATATTGATCGAGGGTTGTCCCGTCTGTACACTTAAGACCTAAATCGCCCAGAATAATTGGTTTTATCATTTCTCCTACGTAAATGTTATCTCAGACGTTAGTGTACGATAGTGTACGTATAAACGTATTGACGGAGGACACCTGGATAGAACTTTTAAAGTCAAATCTCAAATAAAGGATCATGATATGATTTATTGAATAGGTATATTAAAGACATCCGATGCAGAAGCGGTTATATGACTACAAAAAGGTAGGTATTTGAATAACGCATTGTTTGTTGCTTATGTTGGTGACGTCAGATTTCAGTAAGTTTTAGTAGGAGTTTATATATTTTTAAATGTTGCATAACAAGTTCTTCTAATCTAATTTTGATATTCTCAGCTTACTTTCTTCTAGTTTATTAAAATAACGGAACGATCATGCGAATATCCTTTTTAATTAAAATCATATTCGCTTTTCATCACCAATCTGTATTCAATATTTTCTAGATATAGTCCACTGCTAGAAGAAAAATCGAGATTCCCAGCAGTAGGATATAGAAGGGACCCCCTCGAGGAGATCTCCATCTTGCCGTAAGGGGTTTAGTAACCGTGGCTTGGACCACCACGGAGAAGCCAAGAGGGATCCCAGGGAGGCCACGCTCCGAGAGGGCTTGGCCATGGGCTCGCTCTGGATGCATCCGAGGGGGCTGCGGAGGACGGAGTTTGCTGGCCTCTGCAGCCAGGAGGGGTCGCGGGGTTTGGCCGGTAAGAGTCCAGCTGCTGCCCCGGGCGGTTGGGTATCCATGAGGATTAGCCACTTTAAAAAAAGGATATTGAAGGGAAGTAAATAAATAAAAGCAATAGGCATTGACAAGCAGTTTGAAGTCGGCCCGATATGAATTTATTATTGTGTTTATTTTAAAGCTTGCGCGAATGCATATTAATACATTGTATACATTCTAGAAATTTCTATTGTTTAGTTACATTACAAAGAAGATTATATAAAACACAGAAGCTATCAAAGGCAATAACGTATGCAATGTATTCTCAGACAAAGATTCGAATAACAAAGACTAATTTTGAATCGCAATGATGATATCTAGTTGCTGTGAAATAGGTATGTTACGTTCCTACATTATGAATCTGCGGTGAATAGCACCGCAAAACATCAGCTAACAAGAGAAAGTAAATTCAATACCAGCCACAGACATACTGTAACTGGTAAGGTTAATGATAGATCATGAACATCGACTTTCGATTAATAACGCGTGGAGACTAACAAGTATGCGCACGCGCAGGGCTTAGGACTTTCTTGTTTATTGCATGCAATTTGGTAATATCTCTGATTAACGTTAGTTTGATTGACGTACTTTCATCTTAATAAGAGATATCTTAGTAAAATCTTTAAACTTGTCCTAATTATCTAGTGTAAAGAGCTTTCGAGAATATTTCTATTTCAATTAAATAATACTTGAAAGGAATGACATAGGTAAAAAACATTAATTGACTTAATAGTAATCGTTGAATTTTAATTTAAATTATAATAATAAACATCGTTTTTTAAAAAGCTCTTCAACCCTTATCCTATTAATCTCCTAATAGTGTAGGATTTAATTTGTTGTAATCAAAACATTAAGCAAATATTAATATTAAAATTTTAGAACAATCGAAATAATTCGTACACTAAAAATAGTAAACATGATTCATCCTAAGACTTAAAAAAATCAGTACTTTATAGACATAAAGGCTATGAATATATTTACATAATGGCGACATTGTGTTAACTATAGCCATACAGGTAAAGCTATGGGTGGTTACTTTCCTTTAATAACCCCATAATGTCGGTTGTTGGTTAAACACGTTAAATGAGGCGCAATGCAGCAGCCATTCGCTAATTTCTCCCGGCGTGTGCGCTTGGCGCCGAGAAATGTTTGCTTGTTCTGCTAGGGCTGCTGGATCTATATAAATATTATAAAGTGGAAGAGTGTGTTTGTTAAAGCGCGCTAATTTTTCGAAGTATTGGTCAAATTTAAATAAATCGTTTTGAATTTAGTGAGGGTGGGTTTATGTTATATTTTGTTCAAACCAAGTAAATGGAAAGAGTACTTAATGGAGAAATACTTTATTGTTATTATTATTATTTATCTTCGGAGGAATATGATGGTCGCCTGATATAAAAGTGTGCCGGCAACCACACCCTTCCATTGAAACGCAAGAAATGCTTCACGCTAGAAATAGGTGTGGCGGTGGTACTTCCCCAGTCGAACGACACTGGTTCTACCACCTTGTTATGTTACTAAATTATTTCTGGGGGCTCCGCCCAGTTTGATTATATTTACCACATCGTTCAAATAGGCAAATATCTAAATCATTGACATGGTCAACATATTATTATCGCACTGAGCACGGGTTTTCTCTCAGAATGAGAGTTTTACGCTTACGTACTTCACAGTCCTGGCTGGCTTTCCCTCACCGAAGTGCACGCACCATAGTGTTGCGAGCCTGGCAATTTAAACTCGGACCTCCGGTCGAGAGCGCACATTTCAACAATTAGGTTATCACTGCGCCTATATATATTTATAGATATATATTTTGTAATTTCAATACTTTAACTTTCTCATTTTAACCATAAAAAGTACCAACCCTACGCACAAGCACGCGCGACGGTCGCCGGCGCGCATTTTCGCTCGAATCTATGCGCGCTACTTAGAAAATGCAGCTGCTTACTTCATACCTTTATTTTTGTTTAGGATTCCTACGCAAAAATAACTTTAATTTAGAAAATTACTAACACAGTTATAATCTACGTTGGTACTATGTAATATATTCGATTAAATAGTTTCTTCTCGGTTTTAACCCTATAGGATTCTTGAACTTTCTTATAGCGCGTTTGGAATAGCATTTCAGAGTTTATATTTTACCGTGTAACGAAGTTGTGTTGATGCATACACTTTATTTAAAGTAGTAATGTCGTACTTTGCTCGTCTGTTTAATTAAAGTAAGGCAAAGTATGTGTGGTAGCTTTTGCGTAAAAGAGTAAAAAATACATATAATCACAAACTTTCGCATTTTTTATATTACATAAATAAGGCTTTATATTTAGTATTTACATTTTAGGTTGTTGATGCCTTATGCTGAAGTGACAGCTTATCATTATACTGAAAATACTGTACCTACAACAACATTACGAATACCTAACAAAAGTCGTATTAAAATAATTTACGCTTTAAGAACCAATCCAATATTATTCTGGCTGACATTAATCGTAACTAAATCGTCGTTAGTTCAATTCAAGCTAGTAAATAAATCAATAACTAACCACTTTGACATCAATGGAAACATTAATTGAATACAAAATAGTCATAAATATTATTGCTACGACAGTGAACCTGTTTAATATATTTTTTATCTTAGCTTATAACGAAATAGGAGTGCACGCTAGTTCTAAAAGTCCACTTTGCACTTAACCAGCGCGGTGGACTATGGCCTAAGGTGGTAGAAAATTGTAATTCGACAGGGGAGGTACCACAGCCACACCTATTTCTAACGTGAAGAATTTCTTGCGTTTCGATGGAAGTGTGGTACACTTTTATATGAGGAGACCATCCTAGTCCTTGGGAGAAGCAACGCGTCTGTGGTTGACTTCAGATAGAATCCATGTTCTATTTGAAGTGGCTTACAGCTGGCCATGGGAGGCAGTGACCACTTACCATCAGGTGGACTGCATGCTCATTTGCTCATTCCAAAAAAAAAAACCCTCTCATTGAGAGAAGACCCGTGCCCAGCAGTGGGACAATAATGGGTTGACGAGAGAAGTTCTTAAAGTGGTAGAACCTGTCGTGCGACTAGAGGCACCTCCAACGCAAACATTTCTGTCTAATAGCATAAGTGTTAAACTAGTCTGTGTTGGTATGAAGGTTGTAATAAAGGCGACAGGCTTAGTAGCAACATAAATGTTACCAATTTCAGGTCAGGTCTGATCTTTTATCTGGGGTTTGCGGATCTCCATTGATGGCAATAACTATAAGATGTACTTATGTACTTATACTTATTGTACTGCTCGTTTAAGTTGCAGTGATCACTAACCATCAGATATTGCTACTGCTATATAATAAAAATAAAACTGGTGGTAGAATCAGTGTAGTTCGAAGAAGGTACCACCGCCACACTTGTTTCTAGCGTGATACAGTTCTTGCGTTTCGATAGAAGGGCCCATTTTTATATTAAGCGACCATCTTAGTCCGGGAGTAGCAACGCAACTGACTTCAGATAGAACCCATATTGTATGTGCAGTTGCTTACATGTACATGGGCGGCACTAACCACTTACAATTAGTCAGCTCGATAGCGATTTTCATACAAGAAAATAAACCCAATAATGTTACGGAAAGCCAAGTTAGCTCACATTGTGTATATAAGAAGCTATATGATCTTGCGCTCTCAGCAGATCTCAAGATGAGTCTCGCTGACGCCCACTACAAGTTTAGAATTTTGCAGACACGGTGAATTTAAATTCAACAAGGCTGGATAGTTTGTCGTGTCTTTCGGTGTCTATGTGGTTGCTAGGCGACATGGGAACATGTTCGGTCAAAACAATGATGTTTAACAAAACAGTTTTGGTAAGTTTTATGCAGAAAGGAATAACGTTATTTAATTAGAAATGGTTTTAAATGATAATATGTTAATAGCTATCCATTAGGGAATATTCATGAATTATGTAAGATATTTAGGGGGTATGAGAATACACCCCCAGTATTTGGGTCTATTCTTATTCAATCTCACATCGGGGCAGCGACGTCTCGGCGTAATATCACGAAATTAGTTCACGAATATTTATATGTCTTGTTGTTTTGTTAAAAATTATTAGGACGAATTAGGACTCCCAATTTGCAGGCTTAAGGTTAGCTGTAACATATCTGCGACTTGGTCTTATGAGACCAAGTCCAGGTCAAAATTTAAACCTACATCAAAGTCAAACTACATAGAGCACCAACACATACTTAGAAAAGCTGGTAACATACTACGTTTCTAGGTGACCCATGCCCAGCAGTGGGACAGTACACACATTGCCCAGTTAATCCGAGCTGTCTCGAGTACTCTTCAGGGCGAAGCGTGGCGCGGAAGTATGTAGGCCGGTCGCGTCGGCTGCGATAGCTTATCTTATTGGGTTAATAACCTATAGCTATTGGAAATATCGTTGCAATCACGACGCCTTTATCAGTGGCTGTTCACATCTTTATCGTAGCTGGGTCGCTCAATCGCGAGTCGACTCCTCTTTATCATATACACAATTACACATACATGTGTCTAAGACTCGTATTTTTTAGGACTCGATTGTTTTGTTGACCTCTCGTTAATGATTCCAGTACTAGAATTTGGCAAGGCACTACCGTGCTTTTCCATAAGTACTTTTTTTTTACTTCAGTAAATAAAGATTCTTGTATGTACCTGAACTGCTTTTTTGCGACCGTTCTATATACCTAGACTTGCAGCTTCTCTTGGTCTTTATTTCAATAGAGTAAAATCGATATATGTCCTTAGAATTTCACGTTTAGAATCTTAGTTCGCTTAATTCAGATCCAAGGTCTCATAAAATTTATAGGTCGCCGAACAAATCTAAAATAATTACAGTAATCCAAATTATGGTACCTATTATTCTATAATTATATGAATAAGTAATTTGTTAAACCATTTTGTTAACTTACAAGTTAAAGTTTTAGAACTTTAGGGACTTAAGAATAATTCATTAAGGATTTTGACGTAACAATGTTCGAAGTAAACTTAGTGAAAGAAAAATACAGAGTAAAAGTAAATCTTTTCAGTTTACCATAATAATTACAATTAGGTATTAAAACTGAAAGCACTGGCCGTGACCGAATGAGTGATAATGTCTTTAATTAAATCCTGTCCTGTTGGGTGTAGCATTTTTGAAATTTGGACTTATTATTTTGGACAACATTAAATATGTTAATATCATTAAGATGACATCTAGCGTTTTTCGAGTTACACCCAAGACAGTTATTTTAGATGATTTATTTTATTTATAACAATAATTTTAAGTTATATTACATTTTAATTTTAATGAATATGACATGACTTTATCGTAAAATTATAGTTATCATGTTACTGGTAGTACGTTATATCCTTTCCTCAAAACAATTATTGTTTAAATTTTCTCTCATACATTACATCGTATATTGTAATATACATTGTAATTTATTGTGTAGAGTTATGTATAAGATAAAGCATGTAAGCTTAAATGTTTGTTTTCGGTCATACCTTGTAATCTATATATTAATACGTGAAGCAAAAACTTGTGATCCGTTTTTAGGATACTTGCCGCAGACGGAGGAGTGTGAAATTACGCACGGTTATAGTTGATGTAGAAAAGGATTATGCATAAAATCAACTAAAAGCACATAACACACTTCCTTGCATTTGACACAAACACATACATAATAAAAGGAATAGAAAATTCTATGTCTTACTATGAAAATACATAACGTCATAAATGTCAGGTGTCTTCGTCAAAATACCCACTATTGCTTTAAAATGCAGCTTAGTTAATTAAACCGCTCTTTATCTTTAACGGGTGCGTTCAAAATAACTTGAATTGTGTTACAATTTATTTGTATTTGAGAAATATTCGTGCTACTTTGGACAATGTGAAGTATAGTTTTTTTAATTTAAATTACGGTCGAATTTCGACCGTTGCGACGGGTGATTAGTATCTATACTTAAAAATGATGAGCGAAAACGTAATCAATGATTGTTTAAAGAAACATAATAAACTCGTAGTAAGGGTACAGATCGATGAGCAAGGAAAACGCCTTACGTTTCCTTTATGCGACTTCATTTCTGTCTCTTTATGTGTGTGAGAGTACGTGTGTGTACGTGTAAGAGGGAATACCTATCTATATTCGGGAAGAGCATCGTACGCAGCTGGTTGTTTCTCATGTATTGTGCACATCGAACGAGTAAAAAAATTATATATACGTGACGAATAGATAACCTCTTTCCTTTGGGAAGTCGGTTAAAAATCGTCAACATTTATTAACTTTATATCTGTTTTTTATTATATTTTACTTATATTATTTCTTTATCTGAGGTTTTTTAATAAAAATGATTGTGCATCAACCCATTATTAGCCCACTGCTGGGCACGGGTCTTCTCCCGGAATGAGAGAGTTTAGGCCATAGTCCACCGCGCTGGCCAAGTGCGAATTGGTGGACAAAAAAAAATTTTTTTTTTTTTTAAATGATTGAGTAATAATTACTTTTAAAGTACTGCTTTGTATGGATCTTACTTCGCGTTGAAAATCACACGGTCAGAAATAAACGCTCCACGTTTCTCATACTTGCCACAATGATATAATAGGTTAATAACTTATTGGTAATTGCTAGTTATAATAATCACGGTGGTCATATGATTTATTATCGTAATCGATGCATAATGTGAAGTATATTTGTATCTGTTTATTGACATAATTATGTGACTATAATAATATGACGTGTGAACAGCACAAAGTCTTCGGTATCTTTAAGTTTTTTTTTATCTGATTGAAGTACCAAACGAGAATGCAGTCCATGTGATGGTAAGTGGCCACTGCCGCCCCTGGAAATCCGTAATCAACTACATACAGATCATGGGTTCCATCTGAAGTTTATCACAGATGCGTTGCTACTCCCGAGGACTATGATGGTTGCCTCATGTGAAAGTATGCCGGCAACCACACCCTTCTATCGAAACGCAAAAAATGCTTCACGCTAGAAATAGGTGTGATGGTGGTACTGCCCCAGTCGAACTACACTGGTTCTACCACCTACACTGATTCTACAGCTACTGAATCTAGCAATAAACAGTAGGTATACGATTTTCAGCAACAAAGGGCTAACAGTCTGCCGAACTCGTTGCAAGAGGGTACATTGGCCAATCAACGCAGTATTCAATTATGGAGTACAATGAAAATTGCCGAGTCTGGATTTTCCCAACGATATCGATTGTTATTGTACGGAATATTTAATGGGAACGAATGCATTCGATACTTGCCGCAAGTACCTTATAATTTCTATTGTTCACATCCAATAGGTTTAATTTATCGTCATATTTTATGTAATTACCTTCTCAATTTGGTAACTATGCGGATGTGTATGAACACACCCGAGAGTTCTTTAAAAAAAAGTTCTCGGATGTGTGTGAAGTCTACCAATTTGAACTTGGGGAGCGAGATTAACTATGGCCTAAAACTATCTCATTCTGAGAGAAGACCCGTGCCCAGCAGTGGGACAATAATGGGTTGTACCCCACCATTTGTGTTACCATCTGTAAATAGGTATTGCGGTGCTATTTATACGATTGAAATAGCAAAGGAGCATGCAGTTCGGCAGATAGTGAGCAGACACTGCCGCCTATGGATGTAAGCAACATCATGAAGAACAACTGTTCTATCTGAAGGCAATCATAGATACGTTGCTACTACCGAGGACTAAGTAAGACTAGCAAATGGCACACCCTTTCAACGAAACGCAAGAACTGTTTCACGCTATAAATGTGGCGAGGGTACCTTCGTGGTCGAACTACACTGGTTCTACCAAAACCATCTTGGATGCACCTGGTAAACTGCTATGCTATAAGTCACCATAATTAAAATGTGCATTACTTCGACGAAGAGGGGATTCCAATCCGGGCCTTGAGAGACGAAATTAATACTAAGCTTATAGCAGCTGCAGCCAATTCTGTTTATATCTCCTAATTCTAGGGCAGCATTAAATAAACGCTAACAAAACAGCGCTAGAATTTCTTTGATGTATGATATAAATTGTCGGCATTCATCTTCGCGTGTTCAGATGACACTTTATGAAGAGTTCTAACCTGATTCGCTATTTCTTTGGTTTGCAAACATCATTTCGTGCTGTAGTACTCTCAGTAAGTCGCACTGAGAGCACTGAGAGTATTGTTTTTTTTTTCAAAACAAACTTCATTTAAGATTTCACTCATACATTGAAATGAACATTGCATGCTTACGTTTTCGTTTTTGCCCATAATTCGAGGGCCATAACTGTAAAATAACTTGATTTTTGAGAAAACATAATAAAATCGTGCTAGGAGTGCTGCTATGAAGATTTTTCACAGTCGATTCCCAGACTGCTGTTAGCGATAAATGAGCATACATAAGGACAAAATGACCTTGTGGTACACCGGATATACTTGTCTTTGTATGGGAAAATTATACGTCAAAATAGATACTAAAAATGTGGAGAAAATTATTAATAAAAACTTTTTAACAAAACATATCTTCAATGTCACTAAAAAGTCTAAAATAATTTCTATTAATTTTGGTTTAGAACACACTTAGTATTTAGTACATAGTCCCGAAGTCGGCGCTAAACAAATATCGCTGGACGGCACTATGTCCTATATGAGCGCCGACTTCGGGACCTGGTTTCCTTATCATGGTACCATTCCTGGAATGTCTCCTTTCCAACAAAAAAAGGATCTTCAAAATCGGTTCATAAACGAGGAAGTTATCCGCGAACAAACATAAAAAAAATATATATATACGGTCAAATTGAGAAACCTCCTCCTTTTTTGAAGTCGGTTAAAAAATTAAACAAAGAGAATAATAATTATAAACTGTGAGCTGCCGCTACATGTTCTGTTAACGTTTGTAAATTAACAATTTTAACTACTTTTTAGTACCTATTGCCGATACAAACGTATGGAAGTTATGTATTTTTTATTCAGATACACAGTTAATTCTTTCTTTGAACCACTCATAAAATCTATGTAGTATACGAACATAAGCATAAAATTAAAACTGGTTTCGGACTTTTTATATTTCCGTATAAAAACTTACACATGGTGTTCATAGAAGATAAATACAAATAAGATGTGTTCGTGATACTTATTTTTTAGATATTACTCAATATAATTTAGTTTAATTGATTTTATTAAAAAAAAAAAGTGTGTGTACATAACACGCGTTAGAATTTATACCTATTTCTTTGGCGTACCTAGATAATTTGGCGTAATAAGTAAAAATCTTTTTTTAAAAATTTATCTTTCGCCTTATTCTTTCATTTTTTCATAACGCGCCTAAAGAACTATAACTTCAAAAAAAAATAAACGTTCGGCACTCGGGGACTCCCGCTTTAAAGCTATTGCATTTTCATTCTCATTTTCATCCTCATTCTCATTCTAATTCCCATTCTAATTTTCATTTCAACTTCAGACTGTGACTTTTGTGTGACGAATCTTTAAATTTAACTCTCATATTTTTTTTATAACACGACTAAAGAATAATTTCAAAAACAAATATGAGATAATTATGCAGGAGACAACCGTGTAAGAAACATTTTTTTTTCAGACTTCTTGAAAGAATAATTCTTGAAATTCCACTTTCAAACGAGCACCGCTTAATGTATGTCATCTAAAAAGTAAACCTACGAAACAAGGGAATTAAATAAACTATCATATATTGTATCGTTATTTAATACTTTACAGGATTCTGCATGAGTGTGAAAGTGTGACATCAAGAGGCGTAATTACGTAAGACTTTCTACTCACACTAATGGTAATTAAAACTAGACTTTTACCGTAATTGGTCCTGCCATTGCCGTTACAAGTCAAAAAGTGTGTGGTGACGCCAAATTACGAATAGTTTTACAATCTTAACAAGTCATAGACACTATTACAATACGGTACTATATTATACTAGCTGACCCGGCGAACTTCGTTCCGTCTAAAAGTCAAAAATCTAAAATTATCAGTGTTCCTTCCCTATTCTATGCATGTATTATACATAAAAACCTTCCTCTTGAATCACTCTATCTATTAAAACAAACTGAATTAAAATCCGTAACGTAGTTTTAAAGATCTAAGCATACATACAGACAGCGCGAAGCGACTTTTTTGTACTATGTAGTGAATACAAAAAATATTGAACTTACCACTGGAGGCGTTTTCCGAGGCGAACAGCGGGGCGGCGTTGTAATCTGAAACCAATAACAAACACTTAGCATAACCCACATAGGTGCGTGTATTTCCAATAACAATATCGTTATTTTTATGAGTCAACGTAAAAGTGTCTTAAGGTTTCAGATTATTATATTTTTACCCGGTTTCTTCGGTTACGAGCAGTGATAGCCTAATGGTTAAAACTTGCCCTCTCGATCGGGAGGTCCGAGGTTCAAATCCAGGCCCAACCACTGATTTTTCTAAATTATGTGCGTATTAGAAATTAATTATCACTGGTTTTCGGTGAAGGAAAACGCCGTGAGGAAACCTGCACAACCGAGAGTGCTTTAAAAAAATGTTCTCGGAGTTGTGAAGTCCACCAATTCGCACTTGACCAGCGTGGTGGACTATGGCCTAAAAACTCTCTCATTCTGACAGAAGACCCGTGCCCAGCAGTGGGACAATAACGGTTTGGCACCACCAACCGGTTTCGTCAAGAGGTAAGGTTTATGTACGTCCCAGCTTGATGAATTTTGACGTATGAAGTATCATTGGATTTGTTTTAATACTTATGAGATATATTATTTTTAAATATACTCCCTAAGAATCGAAAAAGCGAGCAGAAATGGATTTCTAACAAAGCACTATGGATAACAATTGAAAACTAGTAAAAAGACCATTACAGAAAAACTACCAAAATTACGTTTGTAGAACTACGACCTGAATCCATGTCTTGATGTAATTCAGTCTCGTCAATGGCCAGACTACGTATTGAATGCCGATAAATAACCTAAGTACTATCGTTGAAATTGTTAACATATCTTAATAAAATAATAAATTCTTGTAACAAGTTTTTGACATTGTTTTTCGTATACTCGGATAATATTATGCTAGATTATGTTCTCCACATTATGATAAATGCAAATAAGCTATGCGTAAAATCTTTCACAGCAAAAATCGCGCGACAAGTAACTTAACAACAAAACATTTTTCCATTTCAACCAGGATTAAAACAGCACGTCATCGCGTTTTTACTGTTACATTAAAAGGGGTCATTTCATAGCGTTTTGACGTCTATAAATTTCAATTGGTAAAGTAGGATTGATCGTAGACGTGCCAATAATAATGATCCATGAAACCGCGCGAAGGCCGCGGGGTAAACGACACCGACTTACGCAACTCATTGCTACTCAGCTCCACCAGTTTACGACGAACTCTTTGGTACTTATGAAGCCCTAGTACTTTAGACTCGTTTCATTGGTTAGGCTTGCAACACAATTTAATTAACGCACAGAACTAGGGACAGTTCTATTTACCTTCTATTTTGTAACAGTTTTCCTATCGCGTACCTAAATAATCAATAAATCCCGTTCTACAATTTGATGGAACGATAAACCGCGAAATCACCATTATGCTAGCCGCGGTTATTTATCGTAGTGTGACTACTTACCATAACAAATGCAATGTAGACCCAGTTCGAAATAGACGCTGAGTTCATTAATGGGAATAGCAATTAATATTTATTTTTAGGGTTAACCTCTACGGGCGTTTGGCATCGCCTACACACATATCAATGATTTTATCAAGATACGGACCGATCGCGCACTCGGATAAATATATTATTTGAAAGTCGAATTTCACACAAACTTACACACCGTGTCAAACTGACATACTGATCGAGTATTCAGTTGGACCGCCGGCTGCCATATTGTTGCCTACATCTATAGCATGTAAATGTGTTTGTGGACGACAACACACCCACACAGGCTAGAAGCCTACGCACACGCCGGCGTGTTAGCTTGTCGTGTTTTAATTCAGGAACTCACACATCCAAGGCCTTTTTATGTGAGCGGTCCCCGGCCTCTTTTCGTTGTGAGTTCTCGCCTATTATTGTTTCTTTGAAATTTCATAGCGAAAATGCCTGTTTTACGACTAGTATTTTGCTTCAAAAAATAAGTATGAAGTACAGACATTATTATGATAAAATCTTCTCTTAGGAATAACATATACTTATTGGATTTTTGGAAATGCTGAACACTAAATAAAGTCTTAGTTCTACATTTAACAAAACGTTATTCAAATAAGATTTAGTGTTTAATCAAATTCGGATTTTTACTACCTAATATTATGATATTATGATTTATGCCTTAATGTTATTTTAACGTCTATTTTTTCGTTCATCTATTAATTTAACCGAGATTTTAGATTATTAGTTTTGTGCTAAGATGTATTCCAATGTAACAAAAATATCTTTACATTTATACCTACATACATACAAAATTTCTAAAACGCGGGTGAAAGCAACCTCAATAACATTAATTTAAAATCTTAAAAATCCAGTTGCTACACAAAATGGTTGTTATTTATAAATCTCCTTAAAATCACGAGCGACATTGAAACTACAAAAATAGAGATGCAATGTTGTGTGGTTGAACACAATGAAAACAATTCAGTTCGCAAGAATGTAATTGATGGATCTGTATGCATGAACGCTGAGTTTCTTGCCGGATCTTCTCAGTTGAGGTCGTATTCCGATCCGGTGGCAGTGTAAGAAAAAAAAATGTAACTGACAATTTGTAAGTGCCCCCGCAGGCCTATACAAAATAAAGACATTTCATTTCATTTCATTTCATTTCAATTGATTAGCATGCTAAATTTTTATTTTGCTAGCCTTTAACATCGTCTCTCATAATTGTATAAACTTTAAGTTAACTTGTTGCGATGAAAATGTATTGCTTGATCGACTATTCGCGAACCGCGGTTTTATCTTCATTTAAAAATATAACATAAGACAAATTGCCTTATATGCATTACTATATTTTCTTTAAATGATTCCTGTAGAATACATACCAATGTATATGGGATAGTATACCAAGTCACAAGTCCAATAGGATAGTATACCATACTATCCCATTGAACTTGTGCATTTTTACAGAATATAAAGTAGCCTGTGTCTTTATCTAATTTCTAAAGTACCTGTGCAAAAAGTTACCTTTGCAAGAACCGCACATTTTTTCGAGATAAAAAGTAGACTATATGTTATTTCAGTTATCTTTGTGCCAAATAACATCCAAACACATTGAGCCGATCTGTCGTAATTGAGGAACATCCATCCATCTATGTTCACAAACTTTCGCCCTTATAATTTTAGAATCTATTTGCCAGTTAAAACAATATAGTATTTATATACATAGTCTATTGTCTTTGTAAGTTTCAATGATAGATTTTAAGTTTCAACCACAACAAAATTCTTTTTTGACATTTTCTATTTTCTACAGGATCAACGAAAGGTTTCAGACTTCGCAGTATACGAATAGTTCTAAGATAACTTATAGGACTTATGAATGACCCAGACTGTATTCAGAATGTTTTATTATAAGATAGTGACACTAACAAATGTTATTATTCATCCTGTCGCTCTTATCCGATGTTCTGATTCTCTTTTTTTTTATAATAATGAAGTAGCAAACGAGCATGCAGTCTACCTGATGATAAGTGATCACTGCCGCTCATGGACTGTAATCAACTTCATGCAGAACATGGATTCAATCTGAAGTCAATCACAGATGCGTTGCTACTCCCGAGGACTATGATGGTCGCCTCATGTGAAATAGTGCCAGCAACCACAGCCTCCTATCGAAACGGAAGAAATGCTTCACGCTAGAAATAGGTGTGGCGCTGGTACTTCCCCGGTCGAACTACACTGGTGCTACCATCTTGAAGTTACACTAACATATGTTATTATTCATCCTGTCGGTCTTATCCGATGTTATGATTCTCTTATTTCGGAAGGCAACAAATGAGAAATGCAAAGATAAAACACACCATTAACATTCTGTTCTGATGCCTTTCATAAACAATAGTCTTATCGAAACATATTGTTATTATATGGAAAAGCGACATGGCAAATGTAATGATATTATATCAGCTATCGTGTGTTGATAAATGATGCTACCCTTTGATAAAATGATTTCGACCAGTGTAGTGTGTAGTCGTGTTAATCATTTCTTACTATTGAATAGTGTATTATGTATATAAATTTATAAGCTTATTGCCGTGGTTTCGCCGGGTTCATGTCTATTACAGTATTAAGTATCCTCTTTTTTGTTCTCGAGGGGGAAACCTTCAAAAGGTACCCGACGCCGTGGGAGCGACGCAGGGTTATGTGGAATTTTTACCGCATTAAAACCCCCCCGGTGGCCGTGCTCGGCGCTACAAAGAGGACTCCGGGATCTCCAAAGGAACGCAACCAGAATCCTCTGAGCGCGTTGCTCCATCGTGCTCCTCCCAGATGGGCGGCTGGGCCCACCGCTCCGTCTAGTCTTTATGGTACCTATGCGACCACACATACCGTCGTCCTTCCCGGGATTGTCTGACCGAACGGTTCGAGCTCGCACTCCAGCCGCCTGAAACCCCGGAAGCTCCTTTTAGTACCCTCTTACGACAGGCAGGGGATGCCGTAGCCCTATTGTAGTCCCGGAACCACAGGGACGAGTATTAAGTATCCTATATTTTAATTTAGGTCATAAACAATGTGTGTGGCAAATATAAGCGCAATCCTAAATAGTTTTTGCGTAAAAGCTTAACAAACAAACATACATTCTCATTTATAATATTAGTAGGCATACCCGGTAAATAATTATCGTCAGGCTTCATAGTTTTATTCTACCTTTGATATTTGATTGTATATTGACGATATGTGTCGTATTTTACAAATTACCTAGCTATAAAAACTTGGCAAAATATATTTAAAGAAGTTTGATTAAATTACAAAAGAAATGAAGTAACCAGGAATGAAAATAAACCCAAAACTGCGAATATCCTGCCAAAAGGAGCTGAAGTTTATTACCATATAAAAGGAAAAAACTTAATTCTGCCACTCGAGGTCCTATTCGAAACGATAATGATTCCGTTTTATAGCAACTATAAAGCACACATTTAATGCCCTATCCAAAAACTCGGCAACTTTTTGCAAAATAAAAACTAAGCGACTTGGTTATTATCTGATAATATAGAGCCTAAAAATCACTACTGTATATACAAATACTGTGTACCTATGTAAAATTATTGCACCTATGTCAGTTGCAATAAGATATATTGTAAAAGTATCCGAGAAATTATGTCTGCTTGTTACTCTTTCCCGAAAAAAAAACTACAGGCCTTATTTCGCTGAAATTTGCCACATAGTATTATATTAGATAGTGACAGATATGTACCTTGATCAACATATGGCATAATCATTACTACGCTAAACGTAATCGAAGCAGACGGCGCCGCGGGATTAGACTATTAAATCTATAGTTACGTTTTTACAATAGTTTTACCATAGAAAACACATGTAACTACCGAGTATTACTACTGTAAAATCGTTGTAGATAATCTGTCGCTTGGTTTATAGGTTAGATTTTCGTAAAACACAATTCTCTTACGTAGGATTTATTTCCCGATTTAGTGTCGAATGACACTGCTGCGACAACCTTACCACAAGTTTTAATTTCAAAAACTGAATTATTTTTTATAAGCGTTATGACGTTATTCTTTACTTGAAACGTGATCTAGGCAGATAATATGGAGTTCTTTATTTGGTTTCATAAATGAAAAACCTTCGACTTCTTCCCTCATTAAAATCTTTTAATTGCTCCGCTCCGGAACAAAGAAAGTGATCTCGATATGCCTATAATTTCGCAAAAATGCCTCAAAAGCCGTCTTTGTTTACCTAGATACTACACTTTAATGGCATTGTAACCCTTACTCTAAAATATTTTTCTTTTTCAAAAGGTCAGTGGCACCCATAGCAAATTTATATTTAATAGAATTAGTTCAGAAAAAAACAACATTAATGATATTTAGAAATGTTCGTAACAGAGTAAGTAAATCTTACATAACATTCAAACTCAAACAAATTTTCGGTACCAAGGGAGTTTGTTTTCATTTTCCTGATTGCCTAGATTGGGTGGAAATTATGACATTTACGTGAAAAATTCCTAATGCGTTCTTAGTAATTGTTTGAATTTTTTATATAATGTGTTATGTATTTAAATAAGTTTTTTACTTAGATTAGAATAATAAAAGGTTTTTTTTTCATAAAAGTTTTATGGCAGTTTCGATTGCGAATTTATAAGAAGTAATGGAATAGTCTAAAATGAAGGATAATGCGCTGGAATAAAGTCGAATTTAATGTTTTTTCTTCTCTAAAAATAAGACGATTATACTAAGAATTTGAAAATTATTCAGTTACATTAGTGTATTTCATCATTATCATATCTTTATCAATCTAGTGACTATACAGCATAAAGTTAATTTTATAGAGGCAATGCCATTAGCGCTTGGTTAAGGGAGTCTAATACGTCCACAGAGTTGAGTCAATATACGTAATATATGTATATATATTTTTATAATAATGAAGTAGCAAACGAGCATGCAGTCCACCGTGGTAATCACATCACATCTGTAAGCAATTTCACATAGAACATACGTTCTATCTGACGTCAAATGATGCGTTGCTATTCCCGAGGACTAGGATGGTTGCCTCATTTAAAACTGTGCCGGCAACCACACCCTTCTATTGAAACGCAAGGAATGCTTCACCTTAGAAATAGGTGTGGCGGTGGTATCTCCCCGTTCGACCTACACTGGTTCTACCACCTTTAAAAATATCCGTCAAAATTTAACTAATACAATGTAATAATTAAATCGTACCAAGGAGACACAAATACCCGTATCGCTAGTCTGCACAGTGATACTTAGACCCAAAGGGTCACTAAGACCGACTGTCTTAGCTGGTTATATATAGCTAAATAAAACTTTACTGTTACTACCAATGCTCGACGCTGTTAGATCCCCGATCATTATGCTGTAAAAGAGAATATACCCTATATATGGATATGTTCTGCACGTCGTTAGGGCAATCCTCGGTTGGTTATCATTTTATACTGGGTACCTAAATATAGTCGATGAATTGGTCTTACGATAACGAATTTCTTACTTTTGTTTAAAATAAATATAACAGATAGCTTAAAATGGAAGTAAGTAATGTATATTTATTTTAAATCAATTTTAATTATCACAAGAAACGATACGAGGATTTAACCCATACGACATTACGAAATTCACTATATTGTGTGAAAATTGTATTGCCGATTTTTTGATTTTCCGTTTGCTTTCACGACTCAAATAATTATGTTCATAAACCTATTGACATAAAATTTATTAAAGACTAAATGTATACAAATCAACTTGTAACTTAACAGTCAAAACATTAGAACGAAAATGATTACATAGCACCGCGAGCAATGCTACTTCAGTATGCAACATTTCTATACCATATTAAGTATGGAACAAAAATAAGTTTATGTTTGTAGAAACGCGTAATATTTTTAAAGCCCATACGTGCTCAACTCGCTTCCAGTCATGACCTACCTCAAGTCCCACCGTCGGTGGCCGAGTAACCGTGCAGACATGCACTACATGCATTATATGCATATGCATACACGCATGTCTCGCTCTCTCTCCCCCCTTAAGTAGGGATGCCAAAAGCTTATTTTACGTTGAACCCGAAAGGATTAAATGGGATTAACTTTAAATATCGCATTCGGAGCTTTGAATTAAGTTCAGTGATTCATAATGACAGCTTTAAGTACATAAAGCTCTTAGTATTAAGCTCGTTTGATGGTTGTGTCGTGTATTTTAAGCATTAAACTTGTTTTTAACCCCCACGCAAAAAGAGGGTGTTAATATTATTATTGTGCATATCTACGTGTCTTTGTATTTAACGGTGAAACCGCAACACTATTTTTTAAGTGTGCCTAATCAAGAGTATTTGAAGATTACCAGCGTTTTCAACGATTTATATCTTCAATTCAAGTATTCTAACGAGTATCATACATACGTCTGTAAATAATGTAAGTACTTAAGATAATAATAATCATTAAAAATACAGTTAAAATGAGAGATTTTTTAAGGTGGTAGAATCAGTCTAGGTTGACCAGGGAAGGACCACCGCCACACCAATTTCTAGCGTGAAGCAATTCTTGCGTTTCGATAGAAGGATGTGGTTTCCGGCACACTTTCACATGAAGCGACCATCATAGTCCTCGGGAGTAGCAACGCATCTGTGATTGACTTCAGATGGAACCCATGTTCTATTTGAAGTTGCTTACAGGTGGCCATGGGCGGCAGTGACCAGTTACCATCAGGTGGACTGCATGCTCGTTTGTTACTTCAGTCAGATAAAAAAAAAGATACTCCTGATATGACTTTTGGCTGTAAGTAAAATTTATATGAAATGTTAATTGGTGAATGTTTGAAAACTGTAAAATGATGACTGCTAATTTAATAAGCGGGATTTAGTCTTATCCGTGTATAACGTACCTACTTAATACCTCAAGATTTAGTACTATTATACATTTATAGGCATTTATAACATTATTACTAAAAACTGATATCTAATAAAAAAAAACTATCAGAAAGTACTATAATGGATTAGCCCTAATCCAGCTTCCTGCAGAATAGTGATTACATGCACACATGCACAATTTACACACGCACGTTCACGCATTATGTTCTTTTAGTCCCCCTTATGTAAGCCGGGAACATGATATTATGTGGTCTATTATGGTGGTTCCTTTAGTCTTAGATTAAGCACTAAACAGTACTTCGTAAGTAAGTCTTTATTGTTAAAAACATTTTGTAAGTAACATGAATATTTTGAGATCATTTTCTGTGCGTTCCTTCAAAACCGTTACCACACCTGCTAAGATTAGTTTTTAATCTGATATAAACTTTAAAAACGGTTATCTTCATACAACTGCATCATCCAGAACAGGCATCTAAACTCATCATTCAGATACCTGTCTGGCCGGGAAACGAACCCGGGACCCATTGCGTGTCAGTCCGGTATGGTAACCGCTGCGCCACGCGGGTCGTCAATATCGTATACCTTCATTCTTGCAGTTCAATAATAATCTCTGATAGTATATGTGTGAAGCGACCTAAATTTAGTTTGACGTATTAGTGGAATATTAGATCTTATTGTTAAGCCTTTAATCTGATTTAGTAACTAATTAATGCTTCTAACTTAATGATCAGCTAATAATCCTAATGGTAACTTAGTAAAAACCTCTGAAGACTGTTTAAATATTCAGCGTATAAACCTTCTCCGAGATTAGATTGCTTTAGTTTCATGAGTATGATCATTTATTATAATATTTAATTATTTTTTAAATATATATTGATATATATTTAATACATACCTATTTGTATACCTATGAAAATAGGTACACAAATAGGTATGTATTAAAAATATATCAATTGCAAAATCTACATAAAAAATATGTGTCCACCAATTCGCACTTGGCCAGCGCGGTGGACTATGGTCTAAACTCTCTCATTCTGAGAGAAGACCCGTGCCCAGCAGTGGGACAATAATGGGTTGACGAGAGAGAGATGTTTTACTAATTTATTTTCACTACTTTGCCCGCCCGTGTCTACCACGGTAATGAAGTCCTATGTATTAAAGCAAGTAATAAACTTTGTGTGTACTAAATTTTAGCGAATTCCGACCGGTAGTTTTTGCGTGAAAGAGTAACAAATAGTCATACATCCTAACAAACTTTCGCAATAATAATGATAAGATTATGATGCATAATAACCTCCAAATGCACCAACTTATTTCCGTCTGTTAACAAAACAAATTTATATTTGTTTACGTTATAACCATAACAAAAGGTGCATGCAATAAAAAGTTTTAATGTAAACAAAATTGCATCGAAAACATATTTGCTATATTCATAATAAAATAAGTTTAACATTTGCAATGTTCAGAATATCCTATAACTTTATTTCCCTCGGAACGTCGCAACCCAGTTTGCGATACGATTTCGAAATAGCGTATAACAGGGAGAGTGAAAGGGGGGATGGGGGAGCTGACCAAGTACACCCAGCGCTTCTGGTCTATATTTAGCGACGCGTTTATGGTGGCATATTGAGCCATAAACAATCATTGCATCTACGTAGCTCATAAAGTTGATTCTGGGAAATATATGGCTTCGGATTGAAATGGCTTCTTGTTTAATTAGGGACGTATTTTTGAAATATACAATCACGAGATTGCACCTATGTTAGCTGAAACAATTTTTATATTCCAACCGTTAGTTCTAATCCTGTCTACGAAACTGGTGAAGGTATATAATTATGGTGTAATCTATTATGTATGTTATTATTATCATTATAATCTTTACCAATCATGTATGCATTCTTGAGGCATTTATATTTAAGCGCTTTCTTTAGGTCTGAAATATAAATGTACATTGCCATTATTCTCAGTTTACATTCTCAGAATACTATTAACGTAAGTAAAGTGTACAAATTAAAATTTCAAACTGACATCATTACCTTTAATGTTTCTACCTTAGACACGGCTCACAAACGCGATGCCGTGCCGCACAGTCAAAATATGCCGCCCTCTGCAACCTAGAAGTTAGTATCATGAAACCCACCTCATATTCCAGTGTTCTGATGGTACACTATTGTCAAAACTTGAGATTGTCTATAGAACACTTTGGAGGTGAATTTCCTTCACAGGCTTTGGGCAGCGATGAGCTACAGCAAAAATAATGTAGCGTAGATCGCGTTACACGGTTGTAAAGCGACGTTGCTTAGTTTTTGTTTTTCCGATTTTTAATTTATTTTAATTGAAACGTTGTCTGTCATCAATTCTTTATAATGTATCTTCGTATATAATATAATCGTGTATAATATTAGATCTACAGGAAAAATATATGTGCAGCATTCGCAACAAGGAACAATGTAACCTTACGATGGCAACGCACCACCAGGCGGCGCGTTGCGGTGTACAACGCTTTTATTTGCGCAGGCTTAGACCGTAAAACATGTCCCTAAGCTTAACGTACCAACTCAGACGTTCCTAATACGCTAGAAAGTAGTATCGACAACCCTATTAAAACTAGGGTTGGGCTCGAGTGGAGCCCTGACCATGCGCAACATAAGTGCTTCCTTGATGGCCTATATCAAGTGCATTCATTGTCTGCCTGTGACGTCACAGACAACGGGATAGTGTTTATTAGTTCTATTGAATCGCTGCGAGGAGAACGTTTATTAAATGTATTTTTAGCTTAACACGCTAGCATTTTCTGGTGTTTTTTTCTAGATATGATGAAAAACACAAAAAGAAATATGTATGGAAAGATAAACAGGTATTTAAAATTATGAATTAGATTAGATCGCCTAGCTTCAGTTTACGCAGATTGGTACAGATGTAAAAAATATCAAGTCTAATTTCATCTAAGAATCATTGCTCATAGTTTTTAGTTCATTACTTCGCAATATACATTAGCATTTATAACAGTCATTAAGAATTAAACACCATGCCCAACCAACACACCTATACCATACATGAAATGTAAAACGAGTCCTTTAACTACACATAAACTACGGTACACCCCTATGGGTGGGGAGTGGAGGGAACCTGACCACGCACAACAAACTCCCCGTCGGCCTATATTTAGCGATGCATTTCGTACTTGCGTTTGTTGAACGAGCTGTTTCAACTCAGGACTTCAAATAAGCGTTGGAACTAGGGATGGGGATATTCGAAACAGATCTGTTTTAAAATCGATTCGAACTGTTTGAAGAATCGGATATAGAAATATTGAGGACTAGATGAACTAAAAATAAAGAAACACAAATAATGGTCTCTGCATTTTTATATTTCTGACATTTAAAAATAATCAGAAAAATCGAATGCGGTTTTTGATACTTTCATGAATACGCTGCTTACGTATTAACAAATATCTCATCATACCTTCTTACGTATTATCAAAGTATTCGGTCGAAAATCGATGCGTTTGGATCAAAAAATCGATTTTTCAATTAATCGATCTCACGTCGCCATCCCTAATTGAGACATAAATAAGACTGCATTCCGGGTAATTACTGCATTGAACGCACTCTGGATAATGATTATAGCTTTAATGTAGAATGTTGCTATGAAGTTGTAGCAGGGAATAGTTTTTGTTTCATAAAATGCTATGGGTTGTCACTTGGCTATGGGTAGATGTAACATGTCTATTGAATTATATTCTTGAACTATTAGAAGAATGGGTACTTCTGTAGCTAACAAATTTCTGTTTCGCCATACTAGGCAATGGAGCGGCTGCTTTTTTGTCTGTTAGTAAATTTTTTGAAACATTTGGGCAAGTAAAAATCTGTGATCTATATAAGACTTTCAGTCGCAGTCAGCTATTATTCTCAAAATCTTTACTTTTATTTTTTTATCCACGTTATGGCGCAGTGTACGCTTCCCTATGGCCGTTAATAAAAAATATGCTTGTAATTTCAACATATTCGTATTATTCATATAGCAAATTATTTGTTTATTTTCATGTTTTGTGCGTTTTTACAGCAGCAAATGAGGGTTAGTATCAAATGTCGGTTATACTAAAATACACGACATAGAAAGGAAACAGGGCTTAAATTTATTAGTCCTTATGACAGAAGAATTAATACAATGTCACAACATGCATCGTATGGGAATAACTTAATATGTATATCCTTTCTGCGACGTCGTGAGCTTGACTTTTTATTGTTTCCGGAGTTATATTTATAGACATAACGTCCAGTAAGTCAGCTTTTGGCGTCTTTTTAACAGATTAATCTTGGCAACGTCATGACATTTCAGGTTATTTATTAACGTCGCGTGCTCTCCTGCGCTTTTTTGACATTTCTCCTAAAAACCCAAACGTAATGAAATTGAATTTTTCTATCAGTAAGTTTCAGTTGATTCTTTCAATTTAGAGAATGGAGAACATAATAGAAAAAAATTCAAAATCGAAGTATCGTTTCTTCGTCCCTTAAATAAGAATTTTGCTGTGATATAAAGAAATATTATTTGTATTTGTGACAAAAATACACGTTATGTTTCTTCGTTGAATCAAATAAAAATATTCTAAAAAAAACTGCACAATCTTAGAGCTGTGCAAAATAGAAACTTTAAGGGTATAAGGTTGCACGTTTTCACGGTTACGAGAGTACCTCCGTGCGGCAGCGTGGCTGTAGTGACCGCCGACTTCGGAGGTGTTACGCGTGTGGGCGTAACCGCAACCCCTCCCCCGCCCCACACCCTTCAAGCTCCCGAGTAGTCTGCAGCTCAACAAACGATATTGTTTCGTACCATGAATTGTTCAACTCGAGCCGAATCTCGAAATTTGCACGTTTTTAGGTCTATCTCAATAACAGAAACGAAAGCAGTTACTATGACTGATTAATCATTAATGAACTCAGCGTGTACTACTTAACGAGACAAGACTGCGAAGCACGATCGGAATGGATGTTGCAAGTGAAAGCATAATTTTTCCAACAAGTTTCACTCGAATTAAGCTCCGCGCGAAGGAGAAATCGAGGCGAGCCGGCGTAGTGGAAAACGATGAAAAAGTCCTGCAAAAACCGTGTAAAAACGTGCAACGCTACATCTGTATCACATAAATCGATAATAGGAAGCCCTCCGACTAGTTCAGCAGTGCGTGCGAGCGACCTAATACACCCACTACGGCCGACGCTTGCATCGAGCTAAATATACGGTCCCGGCGCGTTCCTGCATTGCATCGCGCTGAACGGAACTTATGTCGAAACGACAACGTTCACAATTGCTTGCTGGGAGAAAATAACCGGTTTCGGCCTTCTTACCACCGAAAGTAGACTTGATATAAAGGCCATTGGGTTGATATTCGGGTAACGCGAGTCAGAAACGCGCCGTTTCGGAACGGAGACGCCCGGTAATAACACAGCTAGGTGCATTCTCGTTGCAATTTCGCTCTCGGTCGGGCTGTGTGTTTGTGGCGCGCTGAAGATCAGGGCTAACGATCGGCGTGAGCGACCGTCTCGCTCGCACACTAGAGTTGGGTAGCGAATGAGTGATAAAAGATACATATCTCCAGAGAAACTAATCACTTTTCTTTGACTTTACTTTAGCGCATACTATTCTAGAGAATATTATTATATGTTTATGTCTGCGTGACATGGTTCAATATGAAAGATTTCATATAATGTGTACTTACGCTCTACTTTAACACTGTTATACACGAATGAGTTGAATGAAATGAATTGAGACATGTAATATTGTTGCTCGTATTAATTTTAAGGCATTGTTACCACCAGAAATAAGGTTTTCGTCAAGTAAATTAGAAAAATACGCACACATTGAACAGTGCAGGAACTACATATTTTACGACAGTTAAGACGGCAATTCAAAGAACGAATACTAAAAATTAGCCGTATTTCTTAAACAAAAAATGTGGTCAAGATAAAATATACCGAAACTATATTTTCAGATAATATCAAATGACGTTATGACAAATGAGCTATAGATACCAGATTAATATCTATTGAGTTGAAAAGATATACGTATATCTTTCGTAGTGATACATTCTCATCTCGCACACGCGCCAGGCGTCGGTCGGGCACGTCTCGCAAAAGAAACGCAACAACTTTATCTGACAGCGCAACGCGACGCCGAGAGGCTTTTGTGCGTTTCCATGTTTATGATTATAGCAGAGCACGTACGTACAAGTCCTTTGAACGCTAGCTACATAATTCTGCGTCGGTTTTGTTTTTGTTTCAGTGCTTGTTTTTATTGAACGGTGTTATGCGATGTAGGTAGTGCGATATGCGATCGCTTAGCTGTACCTACTGCAAAATTAACGTTCTATAACCTTTTTTTTTTTGGTATCGAGGGGGAAACCTTCAAAAGGTACTAAACTCCCCCCCCCCCCGGTGGGCGTCCTCGGCGCTAAAAAGGAGGACTCCGGGATCTCGAAACGATTTCAACCGGGATCCTCCGAAACGTTTTATAACCAAACGATGTAAGTTAAATTTTTCATGCAATACTGTAGGGGACAAATATAAGCCGTACTAACTTGTATTTATAGCCCAGAGTAATTTGAGAGCAAGCTACAAATCAAACGCGAACCCTTTTCGAAAAATATTTTTAGTATACACAAATATTATTTTTAGACAGCCTTAAATTACTTTTTCCACTTAAAATAATTCATTAAGATAATAAACGAGTTAATTATGCTTAAAACGTTAGTTATTTAACCTTTATGTACCTTTAGAATTTTACGCCTTCACTTGTTATAAAATTAGAACGATTATTCAGAAATAGATATACCTATAGTTCTAAATATATGTATGTTATTTAATATGGGTGGACACGAGTATGAATGATGCGATCCAAGGTCAGGTCTATCACTAATTCATGATGATTGGCAAGTTGTTAAACTCTGATGATTTCTTGAGATGAGAGCAGCGATAGCCTAATGGTTGAAACTTGCCCTCTCAATCGGGAGGTCCGAGTTTCAAACTGTACGTACATTTATATGCGTATTAGAAATTAATTATCACTGCTTTTCGCCGAAGGAAAACATCGTGAGGAAACCTACACACACGAGAGTTGTTTAAAAATAAGTTCTTGGTGGTGTGTGAAGTCCACCAATTCGTACTTGGCCAGCGCGGTGGACTATGACCTAAAACTCTCTCATTCCGAGAGAAGACCCGTGCCCAGCAGTGGGAAAATAATGGGTTGACTACGACGACGACGAGGCTTTCTTAGTTTAGGTGTTGTTGTTTTTTGTTATAACATTGAATTAGTGAACGAGCATGCAGTCTACCTAGTGATAAGTGGTCACTGCCAGCCAAGTACATTCGCAAGCGGCTTTAAAAATAAAAAAGGTTATATCCGAAGTCACAAATACGTTGCGCCCCGAGAACTAAAATAGTGACGTCATTGTTTTAGAAGCCATAAAATAGTAATTTTACTACGCTCCCGCTTAACAACGTGAAGGTGGCCACTAGTAGTATATCGTACCCAGACACCTACTAGTAGGAAAGTTCTGAAGCGTATTCACCAAGGTTGACCACCACGCTTAATAGGGGTACGACTAATCATTCACCGTCACAATGAGGAAGTTTAGAGCTATTGTCCGTCATGGTCAAGTATGGATTATATTACCTCAGTAATCATTGAACACATATTGAAGGACTATCAAGAATGTAGATTATTTAAAATATTTTATTAGGCTGTTAAAGATCGATTATTAAAGCTTGCTATTTAAATCCTGGTGAGCGATTATAATTATGCCTACATTTTGCCGCGGCTTTTCCCATTTGGATGATGTTAAACACCGTTAGAGTTATCCTATGAGATATTCCAGGCTATAAACATTCAGTGTGCCAAAATTCAATCCATAGTTTTTGAGTGATAGATAAATAATCCATCCATCCATTTATTCATCCTAACAGTTTGGCTTTTATAATATTAATAAGTTCTACATCTAGTGCAGATTTCAGCTCTGATTGGTGGAGAACAGAAAGATTAGCGCCTAGGTCAAAACCTACCTAACAAACCTACCAAACCTACAAAACCTACCAAGGTTCTAAAATAATTGCAAACCGGCAACTATTATTAATTTATGATTAGAAATGATACTATACTGATTGAAGGTGGTAGAACCAGTGTAGTTCGACCTGGAAGGTACCACCGCCACACCTATTTCTAACGTGAAGCATTCATTGCGAAGGGTGTAGTTGCCAGCACACTTTTATGTGAGGCGACCATCCTAGTCCTCGGTAGTAGCAACACATCTGTGATTGACTTTAGATAAAACCTATGTTCTACATGAAGCTGCTTACAGATGTCCATGGGCAGCGGTTACCACTTACCGCCACATGGACTCGTTTGCTACTTCATTATTATAAAAAAAAAACTATTTGTCTATTAAATTATTTAAGTACACCCGTTTTGAATAACATTGGTTCTGATTTTAAAGTAAGAAGAGTTATATCCAATAATGAATTTGTCAATTTTCAACTCACATCCTCTTCATAATAAATACAGAATTAAATAATCATTATATTGGTAACTTCATAAAGAAGTCCTAAACAGCGAGTTTAAGGCTTCACTTTTCACATACAGTTTATTAGATAATGATTACTAAAATGTACTCGAGATATTAAACAATTAAGTAAATAATGGTTACCGAACAAAAAAATACCAAACTGGCAGATAAAATTAAAGGAAGCATACATACAACTGGTTCTCATTAATCATTTCGACTTCATGGACAGTGTATTTATGCCATTTATATACAGGTATATCTCAGTTTGTAACTTTTTCGCAGGGACATAAAGACGCTAATGATTTTACTCCACAATTATTCACTAAAGCGTATTTACATAAACGTATTAATTAAGATTTTTTGTGAGAATTGTCCGCAAAAAAATACCATCGGCTTATTATTATAAAAATAAATTAGACAAGATTTTTTAATACTATGCTATTCCAGCAGCTTCGCTCGTTTCGGTTACGTCTACTACAGTAATTAGTATTTTGGTTAATCTCGGTTATAACCTATTTGTGTTGAAAATTTCCGAAAAACTCAACCGGTTAATTTTTGCGTCAAAGAGAAAACACATCCTTATTTACCTTTACGTTTATAATATTAATAACAAATGTGCTAAAAATGGCCGACTATCGAGCGATTTTTCACGACATGGACACTACGAACTATAGAAGAACAGAAGCGTCTAAATTACGTTTGGATTACGGCGGTATCGTAACGTGGAGTACTATATTTACTTTGGATCACGTGTTCGGGCTGAATGAGCGGGCCTTGCCCTTGAACCCGGGACGCCACGCACCGCCCGCCCAAACGACCGGCCGCGCCTCTGACACCCGCCCGCGGCGCCCCCGACTGATCAATACCCTTCCGGCTTCAGCATCACGATACAGCATTATTTTAAGCTGTAAAGTTCGCTATACAATATTATATTTATTTTTTATGTCAGTCTATAACAAACAAACATAATGACTAAAGTTCTCTATAAACAATTATGTATAATATTTATGTCAGTCTATAACAAAGAAAATAGTGGCTGATGACATATATTATAATTATTTAATTGTACTGAGGACTGAATATTAGTTTTAAAAGAAATTACTATATTTTTTATGATTGTAGCCTTTTATAAATTTGAAGCTGTTTAAAATCGCTTTAAAAACTTCTAATTTAATGTAGAGCATTAACAAATAATAAACGTTTATACAAGGACCTACCATAGTAACACAAGCTAATGTTACGAATATATTTTCTACGTTAATAATGCCATAAACTCTGTGTGCCTTCCAGCTAAATCCGATTAGCACTTATAACAATGGGAAACAAATATTCAACTATCTTCAAAAAGTTTCGCCTTTAAATCAGTAGGGTGTATAAGATGTTTTTCATATTAATTTATAAACTGATTGATAATATTTATTATTATTATTTATTTATGCAGACTAATGTCTATCCTTGCAGGTAATACGATAGCGTAGGCAATTTACATTTTTTTAAATTAACATTATTTTCTATTATTATAACACACAATCACATATTATTGTAAGACAATTAATATAATAAGACAATATTAAGTATACATATAAAAGATACCTGAAAAATAGGCTTTCAACTTAATACCATAATAACAGACCTTCTGTACGTTGCTTGCCATTATTATAGAATGTAGTACAACGTAATGCTTAAGGATATACTAAATGTCAATGAAATCATACGAGTAGTCACAATAGAAATGAAATATAATGATAGAGTTGGAGCTCTACCTACGTTTATTGCTGCCGATGGCATAAATGAATAACTTTACGGAATGTAGAGCATGAATAAATTAATAACTAAATGATATTGCAGTAAATATATTAATCTTCACATGTAGGTTGACAATACAATTTCTTTTACTAATTCTAACCTATTAGTATTCATATATAAAATAGGTAAGTTTCTCACGGTTGCTAAGCATTATTTTCATTATTAATGATTGTAAAAAAAGGAAAACTATTTCCGCTGTTTCAAAGCAGACGTATGATAATATAAGTTGTCACGCGAACAGAGCGCATGTGTGGGTGGGAAACCGTCCATGTGAACGTACAGTGACCATGCTTATGTAAGCAACATGTTTATCACCATATTTGCATCGCCTGGATCCATTGCTCGTTTCTTTGTATGCGCTCGCCATGACAATAGTGTAAATGAAGCAATGTTTACCTCACTTCCGATAGTTTCGATTGAAAGCGGCCGTGCTTGTTACGTAATAGGGGCCGTCCGGCGTCCGATCAATAGTTTGCTGTCTACACTATTATTCAGTTGCTAAGACGATTCTTAGCTGGGGCCACGAAACATTTTGGCGCTGCAACCGTCAGCGTTGAGCGAATTTCGTCGCAATTTGGATTTGAAATTTAGTGGCGTTATAAGACCTAAAACATACAGTTATTTTTAACGTTCGATTTTTTTTCTCGCAGCGACAATCGATAAATGTTTTAAACTTAAGCCTCATGGCCCTAGTATAACGCTTAACACTGAATTTTGAAACAGTTTTTATATGACTCATATCATTTTCATATGAGGCGACCATCTTACCTCAGGGGTAGCAACGCGTATGTGATTGCTTCACACATGACCCCAGTTCTATAAGAGGTTACAGATGTCCACGGGAGGTGATGACTTATCATCAGGTGAACTGCTTATCATAGAAAAAAGAAGTCATTTACAGATGTGCATGGGGGGCAATGACAACTTACCATTATTTGAACTGCTCGTTTACTGTTTCAATCGGTAAATAAATGTTTCAAATTTCAGCTCGTAGCGTCAAACGCATGTTTCATGGCCTCCAGCTTACACGTGCCCGTGCCACTTCCGGTGGCTATTCAAGCCAATTTTTTATGCACTCCCTAAATTATTCGTAATTTGAATACGTTATTGTATCTTTTAAGTTGTCAGCAGACTAGTTCATATATTGAAATATGCATTTAACATTGTCAATGAAATAGTTTGTCATTACCGACCTGTTTGTTTGCTACAGGAAACATTCCAGTGCGAGAAATATTACATTTGATCATGGTGTTCACTACACTAGCCAAATGATAATTTGGACAATTAGTAGGGCCTATTTTTGGGCTTTTTAAGTTAAAGTCAAATTATTATTGTAGTCAATAGTTATGCTTAGGTTCCAATAAAATAGACTAGGTTATTCTCGCGCATTCGCATTATTTTTTTATCTGACAGAAGTAGCAAACAAGCATGCGGTCCACCTGATAATAAGTGGTCACTGCCGTTCAGAGACATCTATAATCAACTACATACAGAACATCGGTTCCATGTGAAGTCAATCACAGATGCGTTGCTCCCGAGGGCTATGGTGTTCGCCTCATATAAAATTGTGCCGGCAACCACATCTTCCATCTTAATTATCTTCCTTTAACCTAGATCATAAATGTATGAGCCAAATTTCAGCGAAATCCGACCGGCAGTTTTTGCTAGAAAGATACCAAACACACATAGTACATTTTCACAAAATATCTCATTTATACTATTAATACGATTAAAACAGTTAAAGCACGTGTCATTTGGCCTATATGCGAGTCGTCGTCAACCCATTATTGTCCCACTGCTGGGTACGGGTCTTCTCTCAGAATGAGAGAGTTTAGGCCATAGACCACCGCGCTGGCCAAGTGCGAATTGGTGGACTTCACACACCTCCGAGAACTTTTTTTTTTTAAAGAACTCTCGGGTGTGTAGGTTTCCTCACGATGTTTTCCTTCACTGAAAAGCAGTGATAATTAATGTATAATACGCACATAAATCAGTGGTGCGTGCCTGGGTTTGAACCTCGGACCTCCCGATTGAGAGGCCAAGTTTCAACCCTCAATATCTCATTGATACTATTAATAAGATTAAAACAGTTAAAGCACGTGTCATTCGGCCTATATGCGAGTAAAGTAAAACATTTTTAACTGAACAGTTTATAAAGTCAAAATTCACTGACTGACCAAAAGTTTTAATTAAAGAGTTTTCAACCCACCAACCCGCTCTAGAGTTGTCATGCTCTGTAAAACCTCTTTACAAACTCTTGCTTTGATTTTGCACTGTGCTCTGTTTATTTATATTTATGCAGCAAATTATACGAATTCCAAAGAAATACAAACATCCGTGCAGATAAAATGCAAGTGATTATCGAGTTTCAACTTTTTATGACGACGCTCGCCGTTCTATTTGATTCATATGTAAAAAGAATGTTTTGTATATCTGTTTGTCTAGCAATTGTTCAAAATTCAGGGTTTTTAATCAATAAGCTGTAATCAGTGGTGTATTACAATCGCATAAAGTTTACTGTGGTTTTTTATATTATTTGATATTGAGATCAACTGAAAAATAATGAAATCTGTGCACCAAAATGTCATTTCTTTAACCGCACATATACATTTTTCTTCACTTTAAGAACCCTAACACAGTTGTCAGAAATAACAACCCATTTGAGCTCATGCTGAAGAAAGTTTTCTGTTTATGATTTTCGAATCATATTATTGCTAAATTTATACATTTGAATTCATAACTACTCACTAGGTTACACTCATAAGTGCTCACGATATACGATTGTTAAACTCTTTTGACCCAGTTACGTGGGCTGTGGGCAGCAAATCTGCAAAATAGCGAAACAATTTCGCCGTGACCACGATCCATGTATGTACTGAGTCGAAATATCGGCAAAAAATGAAAAACCGTATATCGTGAATGGGGTGCAACCCATTATTGTCCCACTGCTGGGGACGGGTCTTCTCTCATAGTGAGAGTTTTAGGGTGGTTTAGTTTAGTTTTAGTCCACCGCGCTGGTCAAGTGCGGATTGTTGGACGTAACACACCTCCAAGAACCTTTTTTTTTCAAAGAATTCTCGGGTGAGTAGGTTTTCTCACGATGTTTTCTTTCATCGAAAAGCAGTGATAATTAGTTTCTAATACGCACATAAATCAGTGGTGCATTTGAACCTCGGACCTCCCTATTGAGAAGGCAAGTGTCAACCTTTAGGCTGTCACTGCTCTATATCGTGAATACCCGTTAAAAATTAAATAGGATTTCTATTCAACCAAGAGAAGTCGACAGGCCAGCTTAGTCTAAGTATCTAATAGAACGGTAAGGACATGATATCGTTTTCGCCTCTAGCATATAAACTGTATCATTTGGTTGCGTAGAAAAGTGAAAGGCTGGCATAAACATTAATATTTACGATTTTGTTATTCTCAAACTGACCGTGCGGTTACTTAAGTTACATTTTCTGCCACATTTTGAAATATAATCTAAGAAATATCTTAGGAACTGTAATTTGTTTATTCAGTAATCCTGGCGTTTAAAAATCATTGAGTCGGTAAAGAAAATAGATTTGTTAACTCTTTGTAAGAAGTTTTTTTGCTTATTTCTTAACTCAATTGATACAAATTGCACTATGACTTTTGTGGTAAATTTTAGGTACTTAAGTGTAAAAAAACAAACAAACCGTTTAGATTTCCATTACCTTTTAATATCAGTTTCGCTTGTACTGAATCACAGATTTTATCTGATTTCTCTTCATTGTTAATAATACAACGAAAAAAGTACTTTTGCGACGTAAAAATCTGATTTAATTATAATTTTTGTTATAATAAATTATTTTAAAAAAATGCTTCGCGTCATACTATCCTTTCGTGTACGGTACACTCAAATATCAGTAGGTATAATTTTATTGACAAAATACATATATTTACTGATATATGAACATTTTGTCTACCAATTCGCACTTGGCCAGCGCGGTGGATTAAGACCTATAGCTCACACGGGTCTTCTCTCATTCTGAGAGAAGACCCGTGCCCAGCAGTAGGACAATAATTAGTTGGCCAGCGAACATTTTTATATAACCTTTTCACCGCCCCTTCTACATATTTTCTTTATTCCAAACCGAAATCGCCGTGAAGATGAGGCAACGTGTCAGTACGACCCAATATCTTCGAGTCTCGAGACTTTATTATTCAAATAAGTCGCATAGAAACCGGGGTCTTGTAGATTAATAAGTCATAACCTAAAATCACCTTGGCCGGTTTTCACATCCATTGCCGCTCCGATGGGTAAGTAGGCCGCCCAAGCTCGGCTCGACTGCCCATTGTCATGCGCTTGCGCAATGTAATGTATCTAGTTTGTTAATAACGCCTATATGGACTGAGAGTTTGACAGGATTAAAGATATGCCTTTTAGAAATAGTATGTGTATGGACATAGATTTTTTAGATGAATGATGAATATGAATATTGTTTTGGAAGAAGGACGTTCAAGATTGATCGTTATTAAGTAAATATTTATGATAGATCACTCGTCCATAGATTGTCTTGTACTATTTTTATACTTATAGTGCAGTATACAGAGCAGTGATAGCCTAATGGTTGAAACTTGCCCTCTCGATCGGGAGGTCCGAGATTCAAACCCAGGCACGCACCACTGATTTATGTGCGTATTATACATTAATTATCACTGCTTTTCGTTGAAGGAAAACATCGTGAGGAAACCTACACACCCAAGAGTTCTTTAAAAAAAAAATGTTCTCGAAGGTGTGTGAAGTCCACCAATTCGCACTTGGCCACCGCGGTGGACTATGGCCTAACTCTCTCATTCAGAGAGAAGACCCGTGCCCAGCAGTGGGCCAATAATGGGTTGATGAGTGCTACATGGTATTATACGCGAATAGCTTTAGTAAACTGAGGGATTTCCTTTACAATCTATTCACGCATCCACCCCTCTTTACCCATGTAATATAAAGGTTCGTGGCCGAGTTTGAACTTTTATTAGAACACGAGCTTAACTTAATCTACAACTATAATTTATTGTAGGGCAAATGTTACTTAGCAAGGCTGTTTGCTAGGTGGTGGAACGAGTAAAATCACGATAGCTCTGGTGCAAAGTCGGGCGGATTAGGAACGAGAGGTCTGGGGTTCGAATCCAGATCCAGATGTTTGACTTGAAAGGTACCACCGCCACATCTCTGTCTTGTGAATAATATGTAGCCTCTATCTTAGTCTTTGAGAGCAGCAATGCATCTGTCTAGTCCATTCCATTTGATTAGGTTCCTTTCGTGACCGTAGTACCTAACTTAAATCTGCGATATAGTTAAGATTTACATTCCTAAATAACATGTAATGAGTATATGCTTAATAATGGACATTCAAAGGCTGTTGGACGAATCCTTGAGAAATATTTGAATACTTTAGACTTAGGTTTCTTGACAAATCATTTCGATTTACTAATACGACGACTGAGTGCTTAATTAATACTTCAAATCATTCAATTCTTTCAAAAATTCCAATAATAAGCTAGAATAAGGCAAGATTGAGTTGAAACAAATAAAATTCAAAGAAATTTTACAACCTCCAGTTTTGAGGTGATACAAACGGTAGCGCACTATGCTAGTCCCTTCGAATTTCGATTGATATTAGAACGTTCATACATATATGAATTAAATAGAAAAAGAAACAAGAAAAGTAAGAATCGTATGCTGCTTCTATGTTTTTATTTTAAGTGTCGTATGGTGTCTATCTTGAATACAACACTTTCAACATCAGTTCATCTCCTCATGTGGATGTAGTAAGAGATGACTGAGAGAAAAAATTAAGGAGATTGACAGAGACGTCTTCCTCTGTTACATCTGCTGCTATTGGTCACCGACATACATATACATGTAAGCAGAAAACTCAATTTAAGTCTTCCGCCTATGGCCTCAAAATGCTGATGGACGAAAATGCTTTTACAAAGATTCGCTAAGAAAAAAATATATTAGTCACTAAAGTAGTTTTTTAATGCTAATTCAGTTTCGCGGTCGTTAACCTCATTTCTAGGTCTTGAGACTCGCGCGGTTTTTGTATACTCAGAACTACTTTTACTTCTTGTCTTGTGTCTAGTTGTACCCCTTTCTCTGGTATTTCTAATATCAATAGCAATTTATCGATAGGAAATTTCCGAAATGTATGTTTTGTTCGAATGCGAACTTTTTACGATCCGCGTGGCGCAGCGGTTACCATACCGGTGTGACGCGCAATGGGTCCCGCGTTCGATTCTCGGCCAGACAGGTATCTGAATGATGGGTTTAGATTTCTGTTTTGGGTCTGGGTGTTTGTATATTCGTCTTGTGTGTGTGTCCATGGTACCCACAACATAGGAGAAAATCCTACTGTGGGGGCTATGAAGCATGTTTTTTTATCAATGACGTTGAATAGATTTGACGTTGAGTGGTCGTTGATTATTTAAGTCTTTAAAAAACGTTAAACATCTTCTTCTTTCTTTCGAAGTCTTTAAGCACTTCGTTCGTCATTTAAAATGTCGAGCAATTTAGCAAATATCCCGACAATGTGCAGCAAATTTCCGCCTTACAATATTAGTCAGTTTTCAACGCTGATTTGCAGCGCTAAGCTAATGGAGCTTGAAGCTAATGTTTAGTTGCCCCTTAAATCAGACGGACTACTTAGCGCTCTTTCGAACGTATTTTATAGTCAACACTATATTAAACATTTTATCCATCCATCTGCCTTTGCAAGTCTACTGCTGGACATAAGCCTCCCCTAATCTGCGTCACTTCGACCGGTTCTGAGCCATCTGAATCCAGCGGTTACCCACCGTCTTCTTCAAGTCATCAGTCCACCTGGTCAGGGGCGGCCTGCACTCCTTAAAAAATTAACACTGATAAACTTTAATTAAGTTAAAGTTTATCAATGTTAAATGTTGAATTTTTTAACAATTTAAACGCTTGTAGGCTATTAAACCCTAACCACAATCCGTTCAAAAAACTGCAGAGAACAAAGTTCATCTACACCGGTTAGTGGCCACGAACGACAAAAAATATGGGACAAAGATCCTTAAGTGCAATGCCCTAAAAGATATCTTGTTCAGGTATCGAATTAATCGACTTCGACATTTCGGCTCACAACAGAGACCCTCACACCCACATGTATGTGTGCATGCAATCCTGTTCGTGGAATATGCGGACAAGTGGAGGAATGTCGGCGAAATGTTTAGCCGAGGGTCAATGGCCTCGTTGATAAGAACCCGGGTTAAGGGAAAACGTACCTGGGTTGCGGTACCGAAAATAAATTTAACAATGCAAATATATGCATTTGGAAACGCATTGTTTCGAACATAATTATCTACATGATTTTGATTTGCAAAACAATATTTTCCTTATTATTTATACGTTGCGAAATACATTTAATTTTAAAATGATGTTATGTTCATCGTTTTACCTATAAATTTTAATATGCCCATGAACTAGGCTAAAGTTCGAACAAATACACAACCTAACAGAAACTCCAAAATATATCATTGATTATTTCTTTAAACTTTACAATTTATTCTAGTAGGACATATTTAAAACATTTAAATGAACAGACAAGTAAAATGTACAGATTATACATACAAATCGATATGGACTCAAATTTCAAATCGCACAAATAAAACATTCTGGCCTCCTTTTCAAGCAATTCAAAGCAGTTACGTAAGCAGTTTCCTGTTAAAAGTACCGTTAAAAGTAAGTCAAAAATACGCTCAAGGATTCAATTCAAACATCTAAACGCGTTTGAATACACAAATCCAATTACTCGTCCATTATATTCTAACACAAAACGCAAGCGAGCAATTGATGGGGAACTGTGAATCACCGGTTCCTGATTTCTAACGACTGGGTCCTTCATTTTTTTCGGTCAACGGCCGATCACTAGGGTTGTCAGGCTCAAGTAATGATACACCGATCTTGGTATTGAATTTAGCTTTAAAATATTTTCAAACGACAAGCTGTAAGATTTACTTATCGAAAATATTGAGTAAATTGTATAAAAGGACGTTAAGACAGCGTGGCTTTGTGATCGAAGATTTGTAAAAGAAAAATCTGGTAACCCTACAAGCGACCCCTCGTTCGCTCCATTGATATCGGTGTTAGGGGTTAAATTTAAAAGAGTCTAGTCATATACTATCGTATATTCAAACTAGTTCTATTATCTATTCAGCATGGAGGCGCGCACGTGCACGAAAATCGTCCATTCTAAGCTATTTAGCGATTTTAACGCTCCGGCTGACTTTTAAAAGGTATCGCAAAAACTGGTTGTTGGGACGTTTATTACAAGTGGTAGCAAAGCCGTAAAGTTTTAGTATGTTAATACTTTGTAACCCAAACTTTATGATGAGATGAGTCATAAGGTCCAGCACTCTTCAGCTTACCATCATACCTTTAATGGCTGTGTTTAATCTTTGAAATATTAATCGAAAATGAACTTGTATATCGGAAAAATACGAATTTAAGTTATATACAGAATTTCATTGATTATATAAAATTATGTTTAGTTTGAAATTTAAAGTCCACAAAATAAGATACCAAATAAACCATCTAATTCTAAAGTTATCCATATTGTTTTAATAGTTTTAGTGTAAAATTGCATTTATCGAAATATAACAAGACTGTTTATCGGTGTCAAATTATATTTGAGTTTGTAATAATTTTGAATAAATACCATTAGAATTAGATTTCACCAGCCCACTTTAATAAAAACCCACACACCGTCTGCATGTTTTTCTCTCGGCGTTTTTATTAGTTGTGAAGCATCAAGACGTAATCTGATTAAAACCTCGTAACCTAGCAACAAAAAACGTTAACCTCCACTTGTATAGGATTCTCAATAATATGTTGCGAGCAGAGAGCCTAATAGTTGAATACTTGAAACTTGCCCTCTCGATTGGGAGGTTCAAATCCTAGGCTGTACCATGCCTGTAAATACCTACCACAGATTTTACAAAAATTATGTGCGTATCAGAAATTAATTATCACCGCTTTACAGTGGAGGAAGAGGAAACCCACCTGAGAGTTCTTTAAAAAAATGCTCAAAGTTGTGTGAACTCTACCAATTCGCACTAAACCAGTGCAGTAGACTGTGGCTTAAAAACTTTTATTCTGAAAGAAGACCCGTGCTCAGCTATGAGACAAAAATGGGTTGACAACAGTAACATGTTGCGAAGATCGCTAAACGAATGTATATCTACTTAGTATCGCTTCATATTGATAAATGCTAATAAGATCCCATTATTCTTTTTCAAGGTTGAATTTTATATATGATATTTATTTTATAATGAATTTTTAGGCGTCACGGAAAAGGGTATGATGTTAATTTATCAGAATTTATGGCTTATATTGATATATATCTATGTTTATGTAACCGGTAAACGGCTTCAAATAAACGACTAACTATGTAATAAAAATATAAGAGCATAGTTTTTTTGAGCGTAGAAATAGATCTCAATTGATGTTGCCGTTTAGAAATAATTTTTTGTTTGATTTTACTATGGTATCATAGTTTTAGAAACATTAAGTAAAACAATTCTTATTCATTAAATCATTTAAAAGTATTCGATTTATTTTGTCTGATAAATAATAATGCAAGAACATTTATTAAACTGTACTTTGAAGAAACACGACCAAAGTAGCTATGGGACTAAGGTTGATCAACTTTGACGTACGCAACGTATTGTTCAAAGACCCTTATCCAAAACAATAGATCCGATGAGGTCGCCTCCAAAATTTAGAGTTGTATCGCTTATTTATAGTCAGAGCAGCGGCAGTGTTTGGTCTAGGCATTCGATCGAATCGAACGTGTGTTGACCGGGCGATTCACCTTGAGACCGCACCTCGCCTCGTATAACCCCGCCGAGGCCGATAAGCACCGGTCAGCTACAATTCTAAGTCGACTTATGGGCTTTTTAAACTGGCCGCATAGCGTAGTTTCGTACAATGCTCGAAGACCGGTCCGCTGTGGGTAAGCGAGGTGTGGAATGCAAGGGACGGACGAAGACGGCGTGATTCGAAAGTGTGCTAGAGTGAGTCGGTTATCGACTTTTTTAACTCGATTGCCGTATATTCTTTTTTCAAACGTTCAGAGAAATCGATAATCTAATTCGACGAGCACAGCTCATACAATGATTATGGATTTCTAACCGATACTTTTTATCGAATCCAAACATGGGATCGCGAGCGATTGTTTGGTAATACAAAATTACCTATAATAACACGGTATAATCTTTATCTGGAGTGGGTTGATTCTGAATTATTATTGTTGTTAGGTAATGAAATTAACATATCCAAAGCATAAAAATGTTCGCGCAACCAGTGACCTGAACAAAAAATAATTAATTCTACACGAAAAAATTTAAGAATAATTCCGTCGGATAGGTTGAGGTTGTCAACCACTTTTTGTATCGAATTCGCGGCTGAATCACTAGCAGGTTCTAATAAACAGCGATTGATCTTTGGCCTCTGTGTAGAATTAAGAACAAATAGTACTGTAGAATTGTCTTTTAATCGGCACGAAGGTATGTCGAATTGGCAACTAGTTCTGGAGCGTTGAATCATTCTAAATCAATAACTTTTTTTTTATCTGACTGAAGCAGCAAACGAGCATGCAGTCCACCTGATGGTAAGTGGTCAATGTTACCTATGAACATCTGTAATCAACTACATACAGAACGTGGGTTCCATCTAAAGTCAATCACAGATGCGTTGCTACTCCTGAGGACTATGGTGGTCGCCTCATGTAAACGTGTGCCGGCAACCACACCCTTCTATCGAAACGCAAGAAATGCTTGAAAGAAACTAACGTTGCACAGTTGTTTACCTTTTTTCTGGCTGCCATATTTCTTGATTAAGTTATTCATTCATTTGCTGTCGAAAACGTAGTCTCAACGAAACTGCATGTAGGTTTAGTATCATTTGTAGGTAATTGATTGTAACAATGGTTCAATTTTAGCATTAATTACCGTCTTGATTATGTTTATTTTTATAAACTTAATAAACCAGTCACGGCAAGGTCAATGTCACTTTCAGTTAGTGATGTAAGCAACAATAATATTATCATTTGTACCTTTCCAGACTTTACCTATGGAAGGAAAAATAATTGATTAACATTTTGTGAATGCATTTACTTAGTTTATTTTTTTAATAATTCTCAACGTAATTTATTAACTATAACGTTTTATTTTTTATAAAATTGAAGAGTCTAACGAGCGTCAGTTCACCTTCACACCTATTTCTAGCGTGAAGCATTTCTTGCGTTTCGATAGACGAGTGTGGTTGCAGGCACACTTTCACATGAGGCGACCATCATAGTCCTCGGGAGTAGCAAAGCATCTGTGATTGACTTCAGATGGAATCCATGTTATGTATGAAGTTGCTTACAGATGTCCATGGGCAGCAGTGGCCACTTACCATCAGGTGGACTGCATGCTCGTTTGCTTCAGTCAAATTAAAAAAGATACCTGATGACATCTGTACCAACTCGAACCGTACTGCTCCTACCACGTTTACAAATGTAATAGATATAAAATAAAAAAACATTTTGGTTTTAGGGTCATCTTGTGGGATAAAATAACTAAATTACGACTAAAAAAATACGCCGGTTTGGTAACATCTATAATTACTTAGAAAATTAACTTCAATTAAGTATTCTGTGTACAACACTTCTATCTATTTAAAACTTAATTTCGTATAAAACAATTTTCCAAGTATAATCCGCTTATACCTACTATTTTCGGCTCCCGTTCTAATGGAAGCGTCATATTAACAATCTTAGCGTGAAATACGTCAAGGATCGGTTTGAAACGATTTACCGCCCACGGCCAATAAGAATACGTAAGAAGATCTCTTCTTAAGTATTCTTATTCTTAAGAAGATGGTATCTACCATACGTCACTCAAATTTTGAACTCAAATCCATCTGTAATACTTTCTCATTTTTAACCGACTTCTTGTGTATTATATGTTCAAAGTCATACATACTGTAGACACTTCTAGTTTATTGTTAATGATAACTCAACAAGCATCTATTCATTCAACACGTATGTAAATATAAGACGCTCGTAAGGTATATTCATATTTATTTTAATTAGCGGCGTTAAAAAATAAATGAAAATAAAATCAATTTAAGTCGAGAAAACTGTTTGACATTGACGAGGCGAGAGTAGTGCAGCATCTCAAACGCAAACTTCTATAGACTTGCAATAATTTATGTTCAAACTACGTGTACTTATTTTATGTGTTTCATTATATATAGGCATATTATGTTAAAGTCAGCGCGCAACATTTCCCAGATTTAACAAAAGCACTCGCTGCAGAAACAAGACTTGTTGATTTTTACCAAAACGTTCACATTAGGGATGCACTACGAGCATATCTAGCAATAGATTTTGAAAGGCTCATGTGTGGATGGACTTAAAGTAGCATAATCTTCTACAAATATAGAGCCGAAGTACGCTTAGATGCTAAAAGTACGTACTTACATCAATGTCGGTATGAAATTATTAATTTATCAAACTGGTCCGAATAGACTTGAACGTTTATTAACTCCATGGGTACTGGGATACACCTGTTTTGCAGAAATATAATTACGCACCGCAAACGTGCGTCCCAGATGAATTAATGTTAGAGAAAGTACAAACGTGTTCAAACAAGGCAATCGAGTTTGCAAATCACAATTAATCGCTTCAAGCATCATTAGCTCTCTTATCGACTACCCTCCGGCAATTAGCTAGTAGGACTTTAGCTTTGCAGATCTGATTTAAAGCGCTATCATTTGATTGAGTGTACTTCTTTTTATATCTCCACTTGGGTAATAAATTTTCAGACTTTATTCTTGGTAAAAGTAATCTTGGGAAAAATGCTAATTATATTTTGAAAATACATAATATATAGAGATGCTCCGATTATTCGGTTAGTATTATTATTATTCGGTATTCGGCGTATTCGGCATCTTTTGAAATTGTCCACCAACTCGCACTTGGCCAGCGCGGTGGACTATGGCCTTTCATTCTGAGAGAAGAGCCGTGCCCAGCAGTGGGACAATAATGGGTTGTACCCAACGTCAATGTTAGCGGTTCGGGGCTTATATCCCAAGTACTTTTGATTTTCTGGCAAATATAAGGTTAACATTAGAAAATTTCACAAGCTTTCACGATTTAGGAAAAACATTAAGAAACTAACATGAATAAGAGTTAAAAAAATCCCACAAGTTAGCCAATGTTATCGGTAAGGTTATTAAACTTTTGTTCTGAATAACCCAGCAGTGAAACGATATTAGGCTAACGACATCAACCAGCATTGTAAACCTATATAACATTAATAGTAATTTGAGTACAAATTGTCCCAAATCAACATTTTCCTTGATCGAAATTGGTTTTCTGTATCAAAACTGATTTTTCTCTTAGGATACATGATCCATTAAGCTTTACAGGTGCGGTATAAACTATTTGTTTCCACCGACCGGCTGGGCTGGTGCTAACGGGCCGCCCCAATTCGGCCACCGAAATAACCGCGCGGCCCGCACCGTGTCCCACTTGTCCCCTTCCTCCCCGCGAACATTCTAAGAGCATTTACACACTAGCGTTTATTTAGGTGCAAACGCCACGACTTAGCGACGCCACGTTAAAGCTGCTGTTGTCGTCGGTTTGGTATTATCGTAACAAATTGAATTGATATGTGAGTAAATTCACTATTTGGATATACCTATGAAAGGAAAGTTTAAACTTTAATTAAAACTCATAATTTGGAATTTAAAAAAATAATGTTCAATGTCAAAACCTATTGAACAATACAAAGTATTTTTAGTAAAAATTTTAGCGGGTGAGAGTTCACGGGTAACACGATAAATGTCGGTACACTGGCGTGGCATATGAGCCGGGTTGTTTTGGCGTCCAGTTGAACGCCTAAAACACGCTAGTGTGGACGAGCCTTAAGTCCGATTTGCACTGGGACAACTCTTTGTTACTTATTACATCCTGGTACTTAAGAAGGAGTTATTTTAAGATATACCGTAATGCCAGCGTAATGGTGTCTTTAGAGTGGTTGCACAGAATAACATATTAATCGTAATCGAAGTACCTATTTATCAACCAATCAAAGTTTGAGCATAAGTCGGGATTACTGTGCCTTTTAGTTGACTTAGTGTTCCTTGGAGTTGATTCATGATTCTTTCTATAATTTTCAACTTTACGTGGTATAACGAGACACCATGACATTTAATTACCTAGTATGATACTATAGTTAAGTATAATAATATCTTTGTATAGCAAAGTTTGGTAGTTACATTTGAATGTGATAGAACCCTTTGTTATTTGACTATTGAAGAACTAACGTAATACTAATTTCTGCCTAATAATAATGAGAGCAGAGATAGCCTAATGGTTGAAACTTGCCCTCTCGATCGGGAGGTCCGAGGTCCAAACCCGGGCACGCACCACTGATTTTACTAAAATTATGTGCGTATTAAAAATTAATTATCACTGCTTTTTGGTGAAAGAAAACATCGTGGGGAAACATACACACCCGAGAGTTCTTTAAAAAAAATCTCGGACGTATGTAAAGTTCACCAATCTGCAATTGGCCAGCGCGGTGGACTATGGACTATAATTCTCTCATTCTGAGAGAAGACCCGTGCCCAGCAGTGGGACAATAATGGGTTGACAAGAATAATAGAGAAATACGTAACTGAGGTGTCGCAACTTAGTCTTCATAGTAACGATTACAGTAGTCCATGAGCTTAATAATCAGATGAACTGCATGTTCGACTACTGCTTCCATATTTTGGAAAACAGTTTCATTCAACTAAAAACAGGTTGTTTAAGTTGCCATCAACTGTTGTATAACGTTATATTATAACGTCATATCATGCTAATTTAATAGAACAGCTAATAATAATTGTCGAATGATATAACAGCTAATATGCTTCCTTAATATTCTAGAAAATGACCTAACGAGACAAAATGTACAAATTAATGCGTGATAACGATTTTTTCTGTAACACATATTTTGTCAATATTATAAAATAAAACATTATAAAAATAAAAATACCTTTAAATCGTTAGAGCCGCTTCCAAGAAACCGGTTTTACTTAAACATATTTCTCGAAGATATCCACAAATTGTGCCGACTGTCTTGCAGACAATAAAATAAATTTATGTGTATTTTATCACGTCAGACATCCGTTTGCAGAATTTTGTAATATTCACCTTTCCAATCGCGATAAGGAACGCGTTATAAATATTAAAAGGGAAACCATCCCGCCATTATTATTTACAGAAAGATTAAGGTTATTGATCTGTCAGTTTTGTAGGGCTGGGCGTGCATTCTTTAATTAAAAAGTTCCGAATTTAATTTGTGTCACGGCGCGTCCCTATTCCCGAGCGAGAGGCACCCGTCTCGTTCGGTCGAGACCCGTTATCTTATAGTAACTATAGGTTATAACGTATGGGTGTTGTATAGTGTAGCCAAATATCGGTGACTGGCGGGGTGAACGACCGCCGTTCCGCTCGTAGGCACCTGCAATCGCGTCGTGTCTGTTGACACAAGTAACAACTGACATGACTTTCCGAGGTGATAATGAGTGTAGGTGCAATATACTTGAAATTTCAAATTTGAACATTTAATGACTGCCATTAGTTTTGATATTGCTTGGAAGCTTCTGTTGCGAGCTACTTAAATTTACCTTACGGGCAAATAATTGTGGATTTTTAAAATTTTTGCATTCCGCATATCTTTTAATAAACGTGGTTAAATACAAAAGCAGTAATTAAACAGATTATTGCTTGGACAAACAGCAATACGGCAACCTTCATAGGACGCGCCGTATTCAAATGTAAATAAGTTAATAATCTAAAGAACTACAGAGATGCCGACAGCGGTGGCATTTATGCACAAAGAAACATGTCAGTCATAAACATTTAACTATCTGATTTATTAACATTTAATCCGAAGGTATTTGACATTTCTAGGCTGACTTGTTTAGGTCTTTGAACTGAGTAATTACGATTGTTAAAATTGACCTTTGTAAAATTGTATAGATTATGTTGACAAGATAGTGAGCAATCGAAAAATATAACCTTCTATACATAATATCGTTTGTGACATTTTTAAAAGCATTTGAAATCATACTTAAATTATGCGACTCATGCAAAATTCTATATAGGTACGGAAAAACACATTATTTAGGTTGATAAATAATATGTTTTAGATAGTGCGTAAATCACCTTTATTTGGCGTAAGTACCTACTTTAATTTTTATGTATGAAAGTTTGTCTTTAATTTTTGGTAAGAATTTTAACGCTATGACTCTTTAACGAAATACACACACAAGAGGTTATAGAACTCAGATATCGATCTAGAACTTTAGTGAGATAAACTTTAAAACGGTAGCCATCTTATTGTTTATGAATCTTAAAATCTGGTACTCGATATAAATGTTTTTTTCATGGGCATCAATTCACCGGACCGTTAATTTAAATGTTTATGCAATCGGTCAACATTTGAAACTTCAGTCGCCTTAACAGTAGCCATTTGAATGTCAAATGGTGCTGAGGCACTGTAAATAGTCGAGATCTGAGACGTTAACACGATTTGATTGTAATCCAAGCGACATTTTGAATCAAACCAATTTTGTTTTGTGGTTAGTTGAAGCTAATCAAAACGAAGTTAAGGATAATCCTGCTTACAAAATAATGGATTACGTAAGGCATACTGAGCAGATTAAGGTAACCACAGAATTGAGTTGAGAAGGATGAATACTGTAATTCGATTCGGAGACCCTTGTTTGGATTGTTGCAGCAGTGTTAGGTTACAAGGCAGTAAGAGTTTACAACTGTGGATTTATTGCGCGATCCAATGCTTTCCTGCGTGAGAATCGAGGGCACGGCCTTGTCCCCATTCTGGAAATTGGCACATTTTTTTTCTATTCTTTGAGTCACGGCCAAAGTATTAATCTGTGGTGTTCACTGACATGTTGCTATCTCGGACGCGGTCGGTAAAATTTTAAACGTCCATCCATCTCAAATTTAACTTTCGTGAAATATCTTAACAAATCACTGAAAGGCGCCAGATATTTGCTTTTTTTAACACACATTCGTTTTATTTCATATCAAAATGCTTTTTGATGAATGTACGATGTATAAAAGTAGGTAATGACAAAACATTGAAAAATAAAGTGAGAGACAATAAGTGTTTTATAAAATATCAAGTTGCCATATTAATAATTTTCTAACTAACTAGGGACATTATTATTCTGGATTTAGGAATTAGAAACAAATCCATCATTAAAACGACGAAATATCAAAGATAACAGACTTATAATTTCCACTAAAATGTTGATAAATGTCTTTATAAAAATAACTTTAAAACTTATTTAATTATAAAACCAAGAAGTTGTAAAAGCTTTCACGAGTTCCACAGCTAAAAGTTGGTTCTTAATGTAATAACCAAGTACAATATCTGTTCGTAAAACTAGCTTCGTAACTAGCAATTACAGCAGTTGCGTATTCATTGCTCAATTATACTTAAGATTTGTTACAAAATATTCGTTCACGATTATGCCAATATTCAAATTTTATATCTCCATTGCATCGAATAAGTATAATCAACACTGCATGTATTATCTATTTATTAGCTTAGGTAACAAAACATTGTTGGTTTATTGCACTAAGTTGTATTACATTGTGGCATTCGGATGCGTTTTACAACTTTGGTAAACAATTACAATCGTTATAAAATGTTTTTAAAAACAATCGGAAAGTTTATATTTTATTTAACTAAAACATATTTTTCGTATTTTTACTTGACAATTAAATTGATTCATTTATGAATCACATGAGTACAAAATGTGTTATTAAAACGTTTTGATTTATAGCAATGAATGATAGATTGCGGCTATAAATTGATTACGATTTATATACTATACTCTTTAAGTACAATAAATTCTTAATTACGATTTATTTTTATTTTCCCTGCAGAGTTGCAGACTCTTTAAGTATGACCCAGCAACATAACCGTGATATGAAGTGAGGGCACTTTCACTCGCCGTGTCGTCTAGACGCATAGATGAACCTGTTCATTTAAATGCATGTATCTCAAATATGAATAAATTTGCTAAATGCAAACGATTTAAAGACAAACGAATTGAAATGTTTACTACCTTTATTGAAAAGTCTACTTTTGGGAAGTATACTCAATTCGCGTAAAAGATTTGAGTGTCAAAACTTATTTATAAGTTTCGTAACTATTATAAGTTTCGAATAATACACGTTTAAATAATTTAAATTATAATTAATATGCATTGATAGTCACTAATAACATAACTTAATTGGTAAAGAACCGGTGCAATAGTGTATCCTTGTGGGATACCCATGCATGTAGATCCATCTTAAATAGATTTTCATATATTGCTGTTAATAGCATAAATCTTGAAAAGACTATGATATAATCCCATCAATGGAGTTCAGTTACTACTAGCGTTCCCCATAAATAAATCGAAATATGAAGTTCAATATGCATTTGGTATCTTAAACTTAGCTTATCTAGTCCTAAGTATTTTTCCAAACACTTCAAAAATTTTCATAATTTCTTGCACTTTTTGAAGTAGAAAATATATGATTTCTAGTTTACTATAGACATGAAAGAAAGTATTTAAATATTCAGTAAGCGTAAACTTGTTAAACCGCTTTCAATTCTATACATTTATTACAATCAGCGAAATTTAATTCTCGTAATAATGAGTAGCGGATCTATCAGTAATATTAGCAAATATGTTAATGTTAGTTACCTACATTCCTTTAGATGTATAGTATATGAATGTAATAGCATTTTATCCAATGAAAGTATTAGTTTTAATGCTATTCTGTTGGTCTTGGCTCTGGGACTAATTCAATTTGCAAAGCAGCTAATGCTAAGCTGTTTACTACTGCATGTTGTTGACCTGCGTCAGCTATCAACACGAAGATAACTTTAGCTACAGCGAAGGTTATATTTATGAAAATGTCAGATATAAAACACGTCGTCGTAAGTGGAACGCGGGTTACATCTTTAATAAAGTGAGGCCGAATTGCGGAATATAGATATATCTTATTACTGCGTGTTTTAAATATTTTTCGACGACAGTTAGATGTCTGTAACTGGATATTTGAGGAAGAATATGTTGCTGCTTATGGCTAAGAGACATTTTAATGTGATAAGAATCGTACGTACGTAAAGAATATTTTTTATTATCTAACTTGAAGTGTCTACACCAGCAATTGATACCAAAAATGTACCAACGCAAAACAAAAATACTTATTCAAAGTCGTTTGAATTAAAAGTCACAGTAATTTAAACGCGACAAGCACTTAATTAAAGCAGCAATCGAAACACCAATGAATGTAATTGACGGCAATTTTAGGAGTGACAAAATAATGTATTGTTTTTGTTCCACAGTAAATCAGCTGAGCGGATGACCGCCATGCGGGCACAACGCGACTCGTGCGGGCGGACCGCCCTCGCCGCCTTACGAGCGAATGACACTTTCCAACTTGCACTGCTATAAATATTCAACGAACACTTTGCCAGCAGCCGACGCTCTCACCGTGCTGGTTTACCTCGCCGGCCACCGGTCACGATGGACTTCGGATACCCACCTATATACAGTTTGGGCTCAATTTTGACGACCCGCTCTCGTACTCGGCCAGAAATATAGACGACTCGTCGGCTCGCGCGTACACTCGCGCTTCTGTCTCATTCATCCATCACTGCACATCCGCACCGAACGGAGAATCACGATTTCACTGTCACAGCACGCGGCGGCCGACCGGCTCGCCGGAGTCAGAGCACGCACCAGCGCGGACGCTCGGAAAGTATCGCGACGGTCACTGCAGCGAGCGATGAGGGCCGATCCGGCGGGGCGAGGTGAAACCGCCGAAGACCGAAACCGCGGCGCGAGGTCGTCGCGACCTCCACGCTCGAGAGCGTGAGAGCCGGCGAAGCCTGAACGGTAGCAGGTGTGCGGGTGGAAGTGCAGCGACAGTGCGGAGAGAGCTGGACGAGACGACGCGCGTGACTCGCCGCCGCCGACTGACGGGGCGCGCCGCGACGAGCCTCGCTTCACCACCACACGCGCACTCGCGCACACTCGCACCGCCTGCGGCCGGGAGGCGCGGTGCCTCGCCGCCCGCTCGCCGCCCGCTCGCCGCTCGCCGCGCTACGCCGCGACACCGCCGACACACGCTCGCGCCTCGCCGGACGCTCTGATCCGATATTTTAAAATTTTCATCCCGAATTTGACTTTAAAATGTCATCGAGTCCGTCGAAGCGACGCAAGTTGATCGGGCTGAATATTTACAGAAACACGAATGTTGCGACGTCTCAGTGGACGGATTAGTTGCGCAGTGAATGGACAGCGCGTGTAGAGACACAGAGAGCGCATGCGCCACGCACACTGGCGTCTCGTCTCTAGGAACAAATTCGTACAACAGTGTACCTATTATGTACGTAGCATGTTATTCAAAAGTGAAACGGTCACATTGAAAATGAGCCTGCAGACGGCTCTACATAATCTGGATCCAGCTCTTACTTTTCTTAGTTTCTCAGTTTCGAGTGAAAGCTTTCGGTATCGCGACGCAGGCGACAATATGCTTTTCGTATTAAAAGTACAATAACGAAACATATGGATGCACGCGTAGAGGCAGTAAGGTCATAGGAATGCTTCGGTGCGATGCTACAAATTGCGCAAATAGATGTTCCAATGAACTCGTTTAATAATAGCGGGCGTAGTGAGGGCGTCACTGAGTGAACTAGCCGTAGTCTCTCGCCGCTCGGCTATAATGCGAGACACGCTCAAGGTTGCCAGAACACGTACGCCGTCGTCACGCACCACGCTCACTAAAATCTCACTAGAATCTTGAATGAGATAATTTCATCACGTCATTAACTTCAGAAATTACGAAACCGGGCACGCGTGAAATCTTTTTGAATTCGCCGTATCTCATCCGGTTGCAAACCACATTCTTGCATAGACACAATAGATAATGGAATAGATTAAAGAATGTTATTTGTGCTACAGATTTGATTGTTTCAGACATAGGTTAAATCGTTTCTACCACATAACATCAATGTTTTGCGCTGCTGTGTTACAACTACAGTTGAAAGACAAACGTACTTATTCAAGGCATTCTAATTTAGTCCCCTGGGATAACTTCTGGGAAGACTAGCAATGAATCTATGACTAAATTCAGGTAAACTCTTAATCTTATAAGGGGGGGTTATATAGGGGCTAGCAATGAACATAATGAGGGGTGATTACATTTGTTCATTGGTGGTAGTTAATATCAAGTGAACGTTTATAAATTGATTAGGAAAAAGCAAATAGTGCTAAGAAAATAAGGTCTACATTCAAGACACCTATATCACTGCGTCTATCTCTGGTACTAATAAATAAACAAATAAGTTTTATGTAATTTCTTATTAGCTTAGGTTAGTTCTACGACATCGCACACGGCATGAACTTTTGAGCACGAAAGGCTAAAGCTGAGACACGCACGATTTACGTACAATCCACATTTACTACAAATCCATAAAAAATAGTGTCGTTGTGTATTATGAATGATTAGTAATAAAACCACTATGGGCATATGGTATTACCCCGAACTTACGCGATAGATGGGACTGATTGGTAACCGTGTAATTTGAATTCGCGTAAGTCGAGGTATAAGAAATACATAATAGAAAATAAATGGAGCTGTCATACATAGTATATACGTTGTACATAGCCTTACTAATATTTAATAGAGTGTAAAAATAATACTGTGTAAACGATAATATAAAGATTGTGTGATGCCAGTGACACTCAAAAGAGGAATTGAGGACATTTGAAAACCGCGTTACTTCAAGTTCGCGTAAGTCGGGGTAGCGTAAGTTCGTTCCGTCCCTATAGTTCCGGTCGTAGGAGATGCATATTATTTGTCGTAAGAGGCGACTAACAGGGGGCTTCCGGAGATGTAGATGGTAAGAGTGGGAGCTCGCATAGTCTAGTCAAGCGTCTCCGGGAAGGACAGTGGTATATGTAGTCGCATACCATCGTAGAGACTTCACGCTATGGTGGGCCCAGCCGCTCATCTGGGTGGAGCCCTATAGGGCAACAGGTTCAGAGGATCTTCTTCGCAGAGATGAGGATGGCTAAAAAATCCACATAACCTGACATCACTCCCACTGTGTCCGGTATCTTTAGAAGGTTCCCCCTCGACATCAAAAGAAGATACATTTTATTCATGTGCAACAGTGGCATACATTAATACACAAAAAAGATTTACCATTCGTACAAACAAAAATTGCTTTGTTAATGGTAGTGAGTTTAATCCACCAATTCGCACTTTTCCAGCGCGGCGGACTATGGCCTAAACTCTCTCAATCTGAAAGATGACCCGTGGTCAGCAGTGGGACAATGATAAGTTGACGAGAGCAAGTTTAATTAATATAAAAGCATATCAGCAAAAGCTCTACTGATAGTAGGTGATAATGAAGTAAAATAGTGGAATTAAAAATTAAACTCACGAGTAAATTTTATTTTCGAAATTTATATATTTCCGGATAAAGTAGCCTATCACTTAAGTAGCAGTAGTAGACAAAACTTGTTTTGGTTTTGTGCCGAACATATGAATTTAAATTTTCTATTCATCCATACATAAGTCTTTAGATGTCCACTGCTGAATAAGCTGATCTGTCTTAATGAGATGTTTTGCCAGTAATTATCGCGTCTAGTAATTGTGTTAGTGATCCCAGTAAGTTGTGGGATTACATGAAAGACGTAGTATTTCCTAAATTTAGTCCCTTAGTCGCCTCCCATGACATCCATGGGAAGAGGATGGTGGTGTAAACAAGAACGACACGACCCAATACAAACATACATTTACTTCAATATAATTTGGTTATACGTATGCTATAACATCGAAAATATTTTTAGCTTCATCTTTAACGTCTTCAATTCCCGATGTCGCCAAATTAGTACGTAGAGTTTCCAACGGAAACGTTTTTCTGACGCAAAAAACTTGTAAAGCTGGATTATAATTAGACATGATTGTCATTGCAAGCATGTGTAGTTATTTTCGTATCCAAGTAGTTAAAAGTGACATTGGATTGAAGGATGTTAAAATGAAAAATAAAGCGTCATGGCACATCAAGCTTCGGAGACAAATTATACTGGCTGCCTCGCGATGACTTTGGATCGTATATTTCTACGCTTGACATTCCTTGCTTTTTATATTAATTATGTGTCACATTTTTATCCCAACTTATTTAATATATAATATTTATTTTTTAACATAAATAAAATATATTTACACTATATACAAAACAAAATATTAAAAATAAATAAAACATATTTTTTTAAAAAAGTAAATATTATTAAAGAAAATAAAAAGATAATAATAATATAATAATAATAATAATATACTTATTTAATTACTCAAAAAATATATAAAACCCCCGAACTGTACTTTGTACTGTACTCTTAGCACGAGTATAATACGTGTCCTCAAAACAATAGTTTTTTTACCTTTTCGTGCAACTTTGCAATGTATGTTGTTTTACTTTTTGTTCGTTCGATGATGTGCTAATATGTAAACAATCAATATTGTAAGTATTTGTAACATACTCATTACTAAGCTTAATGCTGTTGAAAATGTGGAGTTGCTTTCACATACTTGTGATACTCAAATTCTATTATTCCAGGGATAAACGTAAACTTTAACGTTATTATTGCAGATCTTTACGGATACTATACTGCGTAATCTATTTTTTTATGTTGTTCAATAAAAATATTTAAACCCTCAAGGCCTAAATCAACAGAAAGCATTGGAATTCTAACGATAATTCAATTACTTTTACACAGACACTAGTGCGCTAATCTGTTAAAACAGTTTTTCTTATTACTAACACTGTTTAAATTATTGACATTATTATTTCCGATTCATACATAAACCCGAGATAAACGCTTATCTATGTGACTTACCAGTTATTACAATAAATCATATAAAAACATTTTCGATTCAAATTTCAATCTTAAATATTGTTGCAATACAAATCGCTTGTTTTTATTATTATACTCAAAAATATTAAACAGAAGACCTTCGGTTTGATGTTTAATACACCTGATTTAGTAAACGAATTTATTTTTAAATAAATGTTCGTTTTATATATTTTATTAATATGGAGTTGAGCAACGGCGCTCTTAATTAACAATATGTCCAAACACTCGGTTTTCTCTGCCAAATGGATGTGAAACATGCATATATAATCACATATTATTAGTGGCATGTGTTTTTTAAAATTATAATAATTCAAATATTGTTGATCATAAACATACGTTATATATATTTTATTTCTCTTTTTCTATAAAGTTTGACCTGACTTCATAAAAAATATTGAAGCATATCTTGGCAAGCAACATACGGATAAACAAAATGTTTTTAATAGTTTTGGAATCGACCAATTTACATAGCAACATATAAGCTCAGAGGTTTGGAAACCTTGGAAGCCATGTAAACAAGTAGACATGGCACAAAAAAGTGTTACATTTAAAAATGAACAAACAGAAGACAGACAAACGGGCGTACAATGTATTCACAGAAACATTACAAAAAAGGAGGTACATAGAGGAGAGAAATGAAGCGTTCTAAGGTTCTAATGTTCTAACGACAGGACATAGTGGATATTGTCAACAACGAAAGGGTTGATCCCTGGTCGCACGAAACCAACATCCGCCGGCGACCGGAACATTGCAAGAAACACTTAACAAAACGGGAACGGTAAGGACTCCATAAGAACGTAACACGATTTTTTTCGTTTACTGCTTCGTATTATATATCCTTAATTATCGTCAACACATTATTTTCCCGCTGCTGGGCACGGGTTTTCTTTTGGAATGAGAGTTTTTTTATCCTTCATTAACTTTCTTAAAGGTGGTAGAATCAGTACGATTCAATTTAAGAGGTACCATTGCCATTTTTAAGCAATTGCGCATTCTGCTGGAAGTGTATCCCAGTAGGAGACTATCATAGATCTTAAGATGGAGCATTGCTTCTAATTTATTGATCAGCTTTACATAAAGTGAAGTTGGTTCCAGATGCCATTAACGGCTGTTACCAGTTACGGTCATGTAGTCTGGAGTAAATATATAAAAATGACTTTTTTCACTTAGCAAATGAAGGCACAAACTAAACATATTATTAAAACTTACGACTGTTTTGCTTACAAACGTATTGGTTCAACCAATATCATAATTCGCGAAGTGCAGCAAGTGGTGATTTCGTTTGAGGACGGAAATACACTAAAAGTCCCGATTAAAAATGTGTGAAAATAATGTTCGGCGCGTAAAACTTTCAGTTGGATGCGCGGGAGTGGGAAATTCCTACTGGTCTGATTAGCGGGCTGACAAGACAGCTGGTGCGATGTGGACAAGTTTATTAGCCTCACGATGGAAAGATTGTAAAAAATGTCCAAACTTTTGAAAGCAATGTCAAAAACTATTTTTTGCTTATATTTTAATTGACTTAATCCTCGTTACGTTTCTGTATCCCGTCTATCCTAATATAAAAAAGAGTTGACTCTTTGTTTCAATTTATAAAAGATTTTCAGTCATCAATTCCAAAATGTAGATCACATTGCTTAAATTATGGATCGAGGAGTAGTCCTCGATCCATAATTTAAGTACTTTTGTGTAGACAAAAGTGTTAAAGAATCCATTAACTCATCTTTACAGTAGATTTTAGTGGACAAAAAGTTTTTGCCGTATTTTGTGATATTTTAATTGTTTATGACGTTGTAAACAATTAAAATATACTAAGAATATTTAGCAGAATTAACGTCGATTGAAATTTGAACTTTAATTTAAACAGATCTACTAATACTACTACGCAGCTGCACGAAAATGTCATGTGTGCAGTTGCTACATGTCAAATAGCTTTACGATTTAAACAAAATGTACTCATAAGCTAGTATGTCTACAAGTCTTTTCATTAAAGAAAAAATATCAATCATTGCAAAGTAAGAAATCTTTACAATAATCACAGATTTTTTCGTTGTTGTAATACTTGATGGAGAAATGATATACGTGTTGATTTAACTAATATCATGACTCGGAAAACGGGTAACTATTTTTGTCCAGATGCATACAACTACAGGTAAAGTATCTCCACAGAAATTTATCACAGATTTTTCCATTGTTACATTAAATGATGGGGAAATGCTAGGCGTGGACTTGCAGCAGATAACTCGGCGCTGCATTGAATCACCGGCAACCAAATGGCTTATAGACTTCAAGCATATAGCCATGGCTCAAGTTGTATTTAGGATAGTCTTATTTAAAGCCGAGAAAGGACTTAAAAAGTATTATTAATTTTATGTGGTCAACTTAACAAAATCACGTTCTTGTTTTTAGCATATTTATATTGGTATTTGGTTATAGGGCAGTTTCATTTTTAAGGTACTCCATATTTGTTTTCATAAGTGGACACCCACTTTTTTTAAAGTTGTTTGAGGTTCACTGCTGGACGTAGATCTTCCCCTTTTTTACGTGATGGTTAATGGTCATTGCCGCCCATGGGTATCTATAAGTAACTTCATATAGAACATGGTTCCTTTTTGAAGTCAATGATGAGTCAGAGGGTTAAGAATGTCGCCTCATTTAAACGCATGCCAGCAACGCTAAGTGGAGCCTTCCTAATCGGTCTCCTGTCTTATAAATCCTACCGTCCTTCCTACGGTACTTCCGTCGGTTTCCTACCGTCTCCTTCAGTTCATCGGTCTAACTTAGATGCGGTAGCGATTCCTTAACATCAATACATAATATCCTAGATGATTTCAAGACAACGTCACCCTACACTGAAGTCGGCTGTCGACAAAGGCGTGATGGGCAACAGCCATGAACACATCTCCGCCGGACAATGCCACATAAACGTTTAGATGTTTCAGCAAGAAGCTTCACATTTCGTAGCGAAACAAACAGTCGTAACTACGGGGCCATTACGGAATTCCCGAGATACGATGTTATAGCACGTTTTCACAGTCCTTGACGTAAGATGGCAGTTATCTGCGTTTGGAGAGTAATAATATGAAGCAGGAGTAAAATCGAAATCTTCAAAGGTAACACCATTTTGTACACGTCCTTTGGCTATTATATTAAAAGCAGTCCTTTATATGTAGTAAGGGCTTAAAACTATACGTTATAATCAGAATGTGTGTGGCGATTCAAATTTCAGATGCAGATTGGATAGTTCTAGTTAGGTCGTCGTCAACCCATTATTGTCCCACTGCTGGGCACGGATCTTCTCTCAGAATAAGAGTGTTATAAGCTATAGTCCACCATTAGTTTCAAACATTAGGATATCACTGCTCGAAGATAGGGACGTGTTAGAAATTAATTATATCTACCTATAGCAGTTATAAAAAATATCACGAGGAAACCTACACCTCGGAGAGCCTTTAAAAAAAGGTGTTGCGTACATAAATGTGTGAAGACTACCAATTTGACACTTGGCTAGCGTAGTAAATTACGATCAAAAATCCCTTACTTACACACTGTGCCCAGAAGTTAGGCGTATAGTTACAGTAATTGTATCATATGTGTGTTCTGTGTCGTGTTGGTTTTGAATTGGCGTTATTAACAAATAACACCATAAGAGGAGACATATCCAGCAGAGGACATAGGAGTTTTCTTTTTCCTTTACTGAAAGTCGTGTGTTTTGAATGTGTATTGTAAAATTTCGCCGGTAAGTTATATCTTTTTGATAAAAAGCAGACATACCAAAGTAATTAACAAGAACAAAAACCCTTAAAATATAATTGGATTGAAAACCATCAGTACGTATCGCGTTTTCTTAGAGAGCAGCTTAAATTGCCGACAGAACAGTCAAGGATCATGCAAACTGCGCATTACCTCGAGGAAGTTTGCGGTCTCTTCATAAATAAGGATCATTTTTCATTCAATTGACCTTCGGATCGTATGTCGATTCGCAGGCTTACGACTTAGGACTTAAGTCAACGACCGCAAACGCTGAATAATTTTGATATTTCATAAAGCTGGTCATTAGCCACCTTTTTTGGGATCTGATGATGCTGAACACTAAATTGGGTAGTTAAGTGCTGTATAATTAAAGGGAAGGTATCATTAGTTCATGTGGGCATCACAAAAAATCGTTATCCTCTTTAACACCTTGTAAAGGTTAAATAAATTTCGATATCTGATGAGATTGAAATGTGATTAAGACTCCCTATTTTAACGATGTTTTGATGTCACTTCGCCATAAAATATAAGCGCAGGTAAATTAATAAAGGATGCTTAGACAGACATATTTATTTGAATTTTATATAACTAATCCTCAAACATAGATTGTATCAACGAATACATGGTTAAAATAATATAAGTCTTTTCAAAAGAAGCACCATAGTTCAAAATAAATGATGTTTGAACTTAAACGAGTTTTTTTATTAACTTGTTTTACATACAGCGAGTACGATACGTACTTTTAAGCAAGTCAAACGGTCTTTGCACAAAATATAGAACCTTTGTTAGGCGTTTATTACTTAATTTTTAACTCAAAAGCCTAGATATGAAGCTCAGTTTTGTACGCATGAAACCTTAAAATGAAAAGCTTGGATACGAAGCTCACCATCAAAATAGCAGCTTAAAACGATGTGAAATAGCAGTTTCTAAGCCTACTAATAACAGGCTACTCGTTTTGCGCGGGAGACTTTCAATTATCACCTGCGGAGGTCACAGCCTCTCTTACCCCTTGGCGCCTGCGCAGCCTACGTACCTCCCACGCACAGAAACCGAATTTTCGTCATCTGTTCGACGAAGAGCGATTTAGCGCGAAGCGATGACAGATGTTCTTTTATATAATTTATAAAATGTATATTAATAGTGCATTTAGAAAATTAGTAAGGATAGAATATTTTTGTATTACAAGGGTTACAAATTAGTGATGTAACGCATGTCATTACTTGAACATTCGTGAATGCGAATGCGAATATTCCTTACCGATATTGCTTACTTTACTGGCAATATAAAAGGTATTAATTATATTTACAGTATAACAACGTAATATATATGACTCTACAACTCTATAGGTATTCATCAATTTGTCCAAATATTTTGTAGTTTTAACTTAAGTAGGTTCTGCTCCTTTTTCTGTTCTGTTTTTTTGCTTGTGCTAGTAGTGGATTTATCTTACTATGCTAACATTATGTAATATGTAATCGTTTGTTTCCTAATTAAATAAATACACTCTTTTGATAGATTTCCAATTGCTAATAATTAATACACAAATAACTTAGATAATTCAATCTTTATCCGTCGATTGTGAAACAATTTCCTACTCAGATAAATCAACACACGAATAAAAAATGCACACTCCGCGATTGTATAATTATGAGGGTGTTTGATTTATGCACTGATATTTATTTAACAGCGGGTGTTGTAATGTAAGAACCTCCATTATTAGGGTTCCACAATCAAAGGGTAAAAACGGAACCTTATTACTAAGACTTCGCTTTCCGTCTGTCCATCTGTCCGTCTGTGACGACGCCTGCCCGACGACCCTCGTGGCGGAGCGGTTACCGTACCGATCTGACGCGCAATGGGTCCCGGGTTCGATTCCCGGCCAGACATGTATCTGAATGATGAGTTTAGATTCGTGTCCTGGGTCTGGGTGTTTGTGTGTGTCCATGGTACCCACGACATAGGAGATAATACTACTGTGGGGCTATGAGTGTAGGAAGAGTGCGTGTGCGTGTGTCAGTCACCAGATTGTAATGAACTGTGATAGTTGAAATCTTTACACACGATGTATTTCTGTTGCCATCTTAACAAAAAATACTAAAAATAGTATATAATACTTTTAAATGAGAGCTCCTATACAATAAACGTAATTTTTCGCATAATAAAAATACGCGGCAGCGTGCTGCTAAGTCTTCTAAATTACCGTTTTTATAGATAAGGTTTTTGAAGGTGGTAAAACCCGTTTAGTTCGACCGGGGCCGTACCACCGCCACTAGGTATCTGTGATTGACTTCAGATAGAACAGTTCTGTATGAAATTGATTACAAATCTCCATGAGCAGCAGATACCACTTACCATCAGGTGGACTGCATGCTCGTTTGCTACTTCAGTTTGATAAAAAAAGATGGTAAGAAACCCTTCGTGCGACAATCCGACTCGCACTTAGCCGGTACTTAATACTTAGTGAGGGCCGGATTTGGGTACGCTCAGCGGTTAAGATAATGCTTTGTTAAAATTCAAATAAACGACTGATTATTGATTACACCTGTCTTATTTAAGCTTGAATATTAATAGAATTTTTTAAAAAAGTGTTTGTGTTTTGTGTTGTGTGTTAATGTAAGATATTTGTGTAATTTTAAACGATACAGTAGAGTTTTTAAAGGATACATCGCTCGTATTTATATAAACATATTATCTTTTTCGGTAATATTTTTAGAGTTAAATGTGTGGATCTCGGGATGATGGATGCAGCAAATAGGTTCTTTGGACTCTCGCCTACAGTAACATGTCCGAGAGAGCTAAAATCTAGAAATAATGAATATAAGATGTTGTCATTGCATTTTTTTAGTATAGGAATGATGAATTACCATTATCACGACATACCTAGTAGGTATAAAATAAAGTCGCTTCCCGCTGTCTATCGGTCTGTACGTTTAGTAGATCTTTAAAACTACGCTATGGATTTTAATGCAGTTTTTTAAATAGATAGAGTGATTCAAGAGGAAGGTTTTTTATGTATAATACATATATGATATAGTGGAGAAACACTGATAATTGTAGATTTTTGACCTTAAGGCGGAACGAAAAAAAGAAAAAAAAACATTTAGAATCATTTTTATCGCCATAGTAATATTACCGGTTGTGTAGAAAGTTTCGGGCGCCGACTTAAAACTACGATAAGTATCTTCATAACAAAAATTTATTCGTCTGAAATTTATTCATCCATTTTTGGTTACAATGACTCAGTACTTAACAAAACTTAACAGTCCACCAATTCGCACTTGGTCAGCGCGGTGGACTATGGCCTAAACTCTCTCATTCTGAGAAAAGACCCGTGCCCAGCAGTGGGACAATAATGGGTTGACGATATTTTATTATTTTTGTGTAATAAATTGTGTATTAATAATCCCATGGGAGATTAATCTCATAGACATTACGTTGCACCTTTGTGATGTTGAATTTAAATTTTTCAAGAATTGTTAATTAAAAAAAAAAACACTAGGGGTGCATATTGCATACATATAGATTCACAAAACAGAAACGTAAAAAAAACCAAGTTTTAATTTTGACACCATCTACATATTTTTATAAACTTTGAAACCTAAACATTTAAGCGTTTGTAAACGCATTTGTACTCGTACAACTGCATTCATACAAAACGGGATGAAGTCAGTAGTCGGTACAAGGTTGCTGTATAAAAAAACAAATTGAAATATGCTAATCCGAAACCCGGCTACCTGTTGGTCCTAGGGTCTCAAGCGATAGTCCTGATTCTAAAGTCACTTTGAAATAGTTATGGTTTTGTTTCAATTTAATGTTGAGGGATTTTGCTTCTTGTTTTTATTTATTAACGCAATACGTTTTTTTAAGTATTTATTACTATTTGATGATAATGGACTTGGTTTCAATTCTTTTGCATATTCCATTGACATGTTTTTCCCGGAATTGGAATTTACATCATTCCGCGGATCTAATATAGATTGTGAAATATGCTATGGGGTATATGAATTAGTTACCAATTCGAGTTAAATGTTTCCAAGACGCCCTTTTTTATAACACTGCAATAGCAAATGAATATGTAGGCCATGTACCATTAGGTTTGTCCTTGTACTTAGTTCCGGGACCAGAGTGTCGCAAGAGGCGACTAAAGGAGCCTTCCGGGAAACACCAGGAGGCGCAGTAAGTATAAATGCTCATTGACCGAATGGGGTGTCTCGGAGGACTCTGGTTATGTTCCACTGGAGACGCCGGAGTCGTCCACGCGGCACTGAGGATGGCCACGATTTCAATTACTGAACGAAATACTATTGCTTTCTTTAAATAGGCAATGATAACATTAATCCGATCTTTTTATAATTTTTGATGGAGATTTTCTGCCTGGTATTTTAAGATGAGGATGGTTATAAAGTAAAAGACAAACCCGCTGAGTTTCTTGCCGGATCTTCTCAGTTGAGGTCGTTTTCCGATCCGGCGGTAGTGTAAGAAAAAAAAAATGTAACTGACAATTTGTAAGTGCCCCCGTAGGCCTATACAAAATAAAGACATTTCATTTCATTATAAACGAAAATCATATGAACATCAGGGTATCATTAAAAACGCTCAAACTTTACGATTCTTTATTACACTTTCGATTTATAGTCAAAATTTATAAACTATGCTAAACGTAATAATAATAATAATACTCTTTATTGCACTAAAAAAGTAAAGATAACAAGGAACAAAAAAACTCAAATTACAATACCAAAGGTAGTCTTATCGCTAAACAGCGATTTCTTCCAGACGACCTAATGGCATGGAGTAATAGTAAATAAAAAGCCCATAAATAAGCTAAATTACCATGAAAATCCATCATAGCTAATTCCAGCGGGTAATTGAAACGTAGTAAGCGTCGCTACTCATATCGGTTGTGGTGGAACAGGATTTCCTTTTTAGAGCATGCGCTCTGCGCCTATTGGGTCACTGTGCAATGAGCTGCGACTGTCGCGCCTGCGTTTTTATACTCATAGACTTAAAGCGATAGATACGTCCAGAGTGATACGATTTTTGAAATAATTCTCTGGAATAATGAGTATCGATGTTGCGTTTGCGATTGCGTTTTTATACTCATAGACTTAAAGCGATAGATACGAGTATGTCCAGAGTGATACGATTTTTGAAATAATTCTTTGGAGTAATTAGTTGCGATGTTGCGTTTGCTATTGCGTTTTTTATACTCACAACGTCATTCATACGTCAAAACAAACCTAAGTCGTGGTCGTAGTCCTGTAGTCAGTGTTGATGGTAGTGGTGATGTTTTTTTTAGTTTTTCTTTCTGTCGGCAGTCGCCATGAGTGCCACCGTTTTTTATAAAATTAAAGTTAGCAACTGGTACACCATAACGGTTGAAAGGCCGTAGATACCAGTTGACTTAAATAAGAGGCGACTATCTCGGCCTTAAGAATGCAATAAATCACTAATTGAACCTAGAGGAATAGTACAAAAATTTAAAGTTGATGTACACAATTTACCAAACGCTGGTGGAAAATTTTAGTACGTTGGAATACCTCAAAACTTTCATTAATAATATTTTGTATCAAACATTCCACCCGTCAACTATGGCCGCTAACATAATTAAATAATCCACATTTTTATTAGCGAAACAGCTACCAATCATACCAACGCAATATAAAAATACTGATACACATCTTTTTTTAATTTAAAACACAGCAAAGCCTTTATCGTATATACTGCTATTATTAAGCATAACGCCATTTTAATACACCACTAACCTACAAGTGATTTCTAACATGACCTAGAGAGGTGAACAAACGGCCGATATACCGAGTTCAACCCAAATTTCTGACCCGATTCGACGTAAAAACGCTGCGGCTAACGACCGGCTGACGTAACGTCCATAGACAAATAAACGAAGCACCAAAAACCAGTTCCTTTGAACCTTCAAACTTTCTTTATGTCACAGATTAAATAGCGTTTGGTATGACAAGCTTTAAGGAGTTCTTTAATGTGTTTGATAAAGTGTATCCTGCTTGAACAGCAGGACTTACAATTGTATGATGCTCATATTAAATAAAAATCGTGAATTAGGCTTCTATGATCTATGTAATAAAGACATAAAGATCCAGTCCAGTTGATGTTTTATTGACTTCAGCCTTTAGGTGTTTGTTACCAATTCTAAATGTTTTTTTTTAATATTACAATTCAATATATTGCCGCCTTCGATGATATCTGCTTTTTCTAAAGGTCGACTGGGAGAGAATGCCTATGGGATTAAGTCCGCCTTTGTACCACTTTAGGTATATAAGTATAAATAAATAAATAAATAAATAGAATGACAGACCAACTGCCAGCTGCCGACTTAAACCAATACAGCTGCTTTGATGTTTCTTTAGAATAGATTAGTAAACATAATTATATTGATTTAAATACTGGGTTACGTATTACCATCAAGGATGAAATAGGCGTGGCAGTGATTCTGACATGGACTATTAAGAATATTATTACATATTATATCGTTAATGTTATAATACACAGATAGTAGTTTTTCTTGTTTTTATTATACACTAAAATCGTAACTATAACGTTTTATTTATAACCATGTATACTATGTATGTGCTTGTAGTCAAAACTAATGTGAATCTGTTTTTTTTCTAAATTGAGTTTTCATACCAAAATTACTAGTAGAAGATCAATAGATCTTCATGTAATAAAAACATAAATCATCAAAAAATCTCTGCTTTTCTAATCTAATTAATAGAAGAAGTCTATTTTGCAAAAAAGGAGGCTTATACCCGTTTTTACAAGAACACTAGGAGCATATTATGTTTGAGCTAAAAAGCTAATTTATAGAAAAATATGTGTAATATATATAATATTTTACAGAACTTATATTTTAATAAAATGTATCAAATAGTGATTTCGCATTTAAAACTATTTCCATGCATTTTGTTCAACTACTGTTTTAATAATTTATTTAAAAACGTAAGTTTTTTTTAAGAATTTTTAATGTACAGTCTATATTAAATTATCTATGGCTTCTTGTAACGGTAAACGCACCGCTAAGGGTCGACAGACGAGTTAACAGCCATGACCCTCGAATATGTAGTCTAATTTTATGTCGTTCTATATAATAACTACGTCCTATGGTTTGTGAAGTATAGTATACTAAGCGGTTATTTTATGTTATGTAATGTCAGTGTATTATGTATTTCAAGATATAATTGCAACGTAATACTTTTGGTTTTGTCTCATTAAATGAATTTTTATCACTTTAACGCGTACATCTTGGAGTTCTATAAAAAAGTTCTTAATGTATGAAGTACATGAATTCGCTCTTGGCCAGCGCGGTAGATTATGTACTAAAATCTTTCAGAGAGGAAACCCTAACCCCTTACTGGGACAATAATAAATTGACGACTTTGTTAATACATTTTTTGAGAGGCATAGTATACAAGAGCTTAAAAAAACTTAAAAAACGCTTTCTACACTCATAGCATTTTCTCCTGTGTCGTGGGTACCATAGACACACACAAAGACGAATACACAAACACCCAGACCCAGAACAAGAATCTAAACTTATTATTTAGATACCTGTCTGGCCGGGAATCGAACCCAGGATCCACTGCGCGTCAGTCCGGTATGAAATATCGCTTATAGTAATAGCTTATAGTCCAACTCAACATATCAACCCTGGAACAGTATGTATAATAGTTATTGGAGGAAATTCTAATTTGAGATGTCTTGTTAGTTTAGACAGTTGATGTACAAAGGCCCGAAATTATGATCTTCACAAATAGCAGTAAGACACCATACTTGACATAGAGAAGTAGATTCCAAATTCGACCCATACACAGTTAAGTGATTTTTAAATACAATTTTCTTTGTGAGAGAGAAACGGAGATAAACATTACATAGACCCGTACATTTAAACAAAGTTGTAAAAAAAGACACTGTCCATGACATTTTAAGTCAGTAACAATAGTAATAATAAAATAAGGCGCTACAAAATAGAGACACATGAAACAGGTCGATGACCTCACGAATAACATTACTCCGAACTATTACCACGTGATACCCATAAACAATACTCATAACCTCAAAATACAATAATACAATTATAGTAATTGTACTATGAACGAACACCTAAACAAACACCGATCGGTAATGGACCCTTATCCCTTAGTTTCACCGCCAGCGAGCAAACGATGAGCGAGTATTTTTAATTTTTTGTCCGATTGAAGTAGCAAACGAGGATGCAGTCCACATACTGGTAAGTGGTGATTATCGCCTGTATTTGTTAGCAACTTCAAATATATCAAGGTTTCTACCTGAAGTCATATGCAGATACGTTGCCACTCCCAAGGACTTTTTTATCTCATCGAAATAGCAAACGAGCATGCGTCTGATGGTAAGTGGTCAATGTCGCCCATGGACATCTGTAAGAAACTTTATATACAATATCGACTCTATCTGGAGTCAATCACAGATTCGTTGCTATTTCCGAGAATTATGATAGTCGCCACATATGAAAGTGAACCGGCAACCATACCCTTCTACTGAAACGCAAGTTATTTTTTTAATTATAAGATTGAAGTAGCAACGAGCATGCAGTCCACCTGATGGTAAATAATCACTACCGTCCATGGACATCCGTAAGCAACTTCATACAGAACACGGGATTATATCTAAAGTCAATCACAGATGCGTCGCTACTCCCGAGGACTAAGATGGTCGCGTCATATAAAAGTGTGCCGGCAACCACACCCTTCCATCGAAACGCAAAAACTGCGTCCACTAGAAATAGGTGTGGGGGTGGTACGTACCACCCCCACACCTATTTCTAGTGGTACGTTCCAGGTACGTACCTGGTCGATCTACTCTGGTTCTATCACTTAATACAGGGTTTCTCAAACTTTCGGCTCCATGTACCCCTGTTGAAATTTTCATGTAACTGCGAACACTTAACTAACTTAATTATTCCCCCCTCCCCTCCCGAGAAAAACAATAAAGTTAACTGCTGAAGAAAAAATGTTTTCAATTCAATAAAAGGTAAAAAATAATTTATTTATTTATTAATTCAATTCATTAAAGTGCTTAAAGTAATTAGCATTTTTACTACTATTAATGTGATGGGTGTGCGGTGTGATTTGAGTAGACACGTATTAAGAAATTTATTAAAGTGTAATTTTAACGTAGTATTAGGTATATGTTTTTTTTTAAAATACGTTTGCTCAGTGGCCATAATTTTATGGTAATCATAAATTTTTATTTTTTTCTGTCATTTTTCTTAATAACCCTAAAGATCAATAACCAAAAACAAAATAATCAAGGGATAAAATTATCTTAATTGTTTTTATGTACTTATGAATAATAATAATAATAATATAACATTAATAAATAACTGTAATACTATGTAAATATGTTGTTAATAAATAGTTAAAGATAAAACAATAGCTTAAAAGGCGTGGCTAGTTGCCAACCGATTTCAACGACCGCCATCGAAATATCCTATAATAAATAGATGAATAACCGGTAACGATAATATGATGTAATTTTTGTTTGCCGAAGGTTGCCTTCCCCTGAATTATATTTATGTAATAGAAACAACAAAGAGACAATATTATATTGTAAGTTATAGAGGAATGAAATGAAGTATTCTCGACTATTTTTTTTATATTTGTGAATTGTTTTTTTTAAGATTGGAAGAAGAAAACTAACAACAACATAGCAATGATAGTAAGGGTAAGCATTTTACCCGTCAAATCGAGCAGAGATGGTTGTATTGCCACTAACCATATGTAGTGGACATATGGTGGGTGGCAATAATATAATAATAATAAAAATAAGGCTATATTTTAAGGTTGGTATCAAATACGGCTATCACAAAACAAAAAATGCGAATACCCAGTCAATCATGCATCTTGTCACATTCTCTCGGTGTTAACTTAATAGAGAAATACCGGTAGATTATAAAAAAATCTACATATCTGTATTTTTTGGAATAACATAAAAGAGAAACATTTTTTACATTACCAAAAAATAGGTCCAAATGTAGATAGCCACCTTTGATTTTATGCGACTCATATTTGGAATAAAAAAAAGTTTTTTTTTAATAATATTTTTAACATCTCTAAAATATGTTTGTTTTTCGATTAAAAAATATCTCAAGTCCGTTGTCGTATGTAACACGTAAGTCAGTCGGCATTCAAACCTTTCTACCAAAACAGGCTTTTGACCCTATAAATAGATATTTGACCCTATAAATAGGTGTAACGGGGATATTCGTACCACAATAGATACGACTGAGGAGCTGTGCTCTACCATATCTTAACCAATCATTAAATTCAACCAGTAACCATAGTCACATCAATTTCCATTACAGCACGTGTTTTACGATTTTTGTTCCCTGTTCTCGTTTGATAAGTTGTAAGGTCAGTATAATAATTACACATTTTATTTCGGTTTGTTTTGAAGACCTTGAACGTTTGAAGCTCCACGTGCGTCCAACAAACGGAACCATGTTATTTCTAGGCTATTTGCTATTTTAGTCTATAAAGAGGGCTGAATAAATAAGGTACGAAAATATAAAATACTTGAATAAGACTTGATAATAGTAGGATAAAGAAAAATAATTGAAGGTGGAACTTTTTAAACAAACGGTTGTAAACAAACCGTTTACAGAAAAACTTTGGCTACACCAATTGCCTTTTTTGTTTTAAAGGGGGGGAAACCTTCAAAAGGTACCCGACGCCGTGGGAGCAGCGCCGGGTTGTGTGGGATTTTTACCTCACTAAAACCCCCCCGGTGGCCATCCTCAGAGCTGCGTGGAGGACTCCAGGATCTCCAGTGGAACACAACCGGAGTCCTCTGAGCGCGATGCCCTATTCGGGCTGTTCCCAGTGAGCATTTGTACTCGCTGCGCCTCCTGGTGTTTACGACGGCGTGTGGCCACAGATGCCGTCGTCCCACTCGGGGTCGCTTGGCTCCACTCTTACCACCCGCAACACTAAAAGCCCCTTTTAGTCGCCTCTTACAACAAGCAGGGTATTCCGTAGCCCTATTCTGGTCCCAGAACTACAGGGACAAGACCAATTTCTGCCTAGTGACAGCAATACTGTGCGTAGCCAGGATCTGGCATTAAGACTGTGATGAGGGAGACATACTTTTTTGAGGTGGCCTAAATTAGTTATTACACGCAGGCAGGACTCTATGGCTGGCTATGGCCACTTGTTATCAGGTGTACTGTATGCTTGTTTGCTATATAAACCATTTTATTACTTTCATTTTTATTTCTTACGGCAATAAAATATATAACGAAGTAAGCGTGACGTCAGGAAGGTCAAGGTCTTCATTACTATCCATTCTTGAATTTCAAGTAAAACGCAGGAGTTATTCTTCTTCGATTTATTCAAAGTTGAAGAGGTCTGATCGCTTCGACGGTTGAACAAGAATCTTTTTCTACCGGCACGCGCTCACCATTTTATAACATAGTTGGACGAGGTGACAGTAACAAATTTTTGGAGGGTAGATTAAATTAACATCTTTAGAAATCGCTAAATGTTGCTAATTTAATAAACATTCAATTTTCAATCTTTAAACTAACTAAAATAATTACTTTCAGCCGTGTGTTTTCATAAATACGCGGTGTCCCGCCGACATATATCATATTGCAAATTTAAATAGTTTCGGACGTAACATAATATTTTTTTAACAATTGGCTACTAATGCGCCTCAATAACAAGGTAGGTATCATGTAAAGAGTATAATGCAATTACACTGATATAGAAGGATCATGTTCTTAGCTTTACAGAACACCAGACGAGCATGCAGATTTAAAATACATTTGCGATGTCAAGTGCATCACCGAACAAAGAGCTATTCACATGTTTTAAACAGGCTTGTATGTACATATATTGTAGCAACGATATGAGATTTATGCTTGTAAAGTACACACGATTATAACCCTTAATGTCGAAGCAAATAATGGATGTTGGTAGGAAGTTGCGTGCAGATTTCGCGACATAGTTGAGGACCAGCCCTTGGTTTATGGCATCGCAAAGAAGCCGCCTAACAACGTTCTGTTTAATTTATGCGAACGGAACAATCGAGCTATCTTCAGTGATATCAAAAATGGTTAGCTGCATTCATCTCTAAGATGAAACTGATAATTTCTACCTCTGAATCTGTGTCTACAAATCGCGTGACTGCTTAAAATGTTGCCTCTAAAGGATGGAAGTTCAACAGTCTAAGGTATTTCTTATCTACACGTTTATATGTATTATACATAACAAATATAATAAAATGATGTTTCGGTGTATGTATATTGCAAATATGCAAAATAATCATAACATTTTTAAAATTATTGTTTGTCTCTATATCTGAACTAGTATTAAGCTGCTTAAAGTATTTTGAAGGATTTTAAATTAAGTCTATATTTTATTAAAATCAGATCGATTTTAATAAAATATAGACTTAATTTAAAATCTGTATCAAAAGTTTTTAAATGATATTGAAAACGCGGGGTACAGTTAGTATTCGTTGAAATAATTTAGTTAAAGACAACTATATAATTTTAATTTATCTATTTCTTAATTAACAACGTAAACTCAATGTCAAAGAATTAATTACCCTTTATATGATAATTATTTTGTAATCAATACCTATAAGAGATCCAGATTACTGCTACCGCAGACTTAATTGTAGTATTTTTGTAGGTCTACTACATTTTTCTAGTACATTACTTTAGTGCTACTCTGCTGTTTTTTTTGTTCTCGAGGGGGCAACTAAAGGTACACGATGTCGTGGGAGCGACGCAGTGTTATGTGGGATTTTTACCGCACTAAACCCCCCCCCCCCGGTGGTCGTCCTTAGCGCTACAAAGATGACTCCGGGATATCTAAAGGAACGCAACCGGATTTCTCTAACCCCTTTACCCCATCGACCTCCTCCCAGAAAAGCAGCTGGGCCCACCACTCCGTCTGGTCTTTACGACGGTATGCGACCACACATACCGCCGACCTTCCCGGGGTCGTCTGTCGAACGGATCGAGCTCCCACTCTGCTAGAAAAAGGCATGACTTTGTACCTCTCTTTTCGAATCATTCACGTATCATTATTATCAGATACTTAGGTTCCTACTAGGAGCAGTTTCTGACCATATCACATCGGTACACTTGTTCATAAGCAAGCAGTTACCATAATTTAATCAAAGATCCACTTGAAAATGAGTTGATCGAAAATTAATTTCGAAAATTATCTTCGGCCCAACAGGGTCATTGGGACTAATAGAGGCGTATCTGGGAGCCACCGATTAGTGCGAATTACGTGCTCATAAATAACTGGCAGCGACGGCATCCGGCTTCCAATGATGCGTTTGTTACGTTGTAGTCGTTTTGCCTTGCCAATTTTGCTACCACGTTTCCCTAGTATTATAAAATGAGTAGCAAAGAATAGGCACTCGTACCATCTCATCCATTGAAGGTGGTAGAACAATACAATATAATACAAACAACTTTATTGTACACCAAAATCAGATAAAAACAACAAATAGTAAAAGACACCAGAAAGTAGAACCAGTGTTGTTCGACCGGGGAAGTACCACCGCCACACCTATTTCTAGCGTGCATTTTTTGCGTTTCGATAGAAAGGTGTGGTTGCCGGTACACTCCTATATGAGGCGACTATTAGTCCTCGGGAGTAGCAACGCATCTTTGATTGACTTCAGATATAACCCATGTTCTATATAAATTGTTTACAGATGTCCATGGGCGGCAGTGACCACTTACCATCAAGTGGGCTACTTCAATTAGATGAAAAAATCTATAGTACAGTCAGCAGCATATAGTTAGTGGCGTTCAAAGTGTCCATATTGTTAGATACAATCAAAGTGTTCAATAATATCGGCACAACCTACGTGTTCTAATTGTTCGCAACATCTTAAACTTCCAAATGACAGAACATTCATAAATTCATAATGAACCACTCAAATTGTCACAATTTCAGCATCTGTTACGACACCAGCGGTAACCTAGCAACGAGACTGTTCGTAAATATAGGTACATTTTATAATATTATACCTTATGTTGCGGATATAAGGTTCCTGATCACTTACTAGATTAAGATCCGGCTGCAAAAATGTGTAGTTATCGTGTGCGTGCTGAAATCCACATTTTTACTCATATTTATGATTAGGAGAATAAAAATCTACCAGGTTGCCAATCAAAATGTGGCCGACAATATTTTTAATTAAATTATTATTATTTGATTTCGCGGGAAAAATTTCACTTATCAAATTTTTAAATAAAATATCGTTCACTTCACGGAAATAGGTATAAAGACTTTGAAAAATCGTAGTTGCCGTTGCGCACTTGGCCGCACCTCTTTGCAGCCAGGTTTAAACAGGTATGATTTCGATATATTTATTCGTCCATAACGAATGTTTATTTTTTATACATCAAAATAAAGCTATTTTTTTTTCTCATTATTATGATATACGGCAGCCTAATTAAATCTGGCCGCAAGTTAGGGTTACTGGCTGTTAAAGATGGTAAATATTGAAGCTGAGTGAGAGGAAGCTAGCGCGTAACATCACCAGTCTAACAAGGATAGAGATTGCCAGCTGTACGACGTTTTAAAGCTATTGCGCAATACGGAATCACAAGATATTTTTTTTATTTTCGATACGCTTGAATGTTTAATTTATATTTAATAAATGATTGAGTACTCGAATAAAATAGAAAACTATTTCAAACCGTACTTGCACAATATAATTTTCTTTACTTATGTAACCTTGGCTTTATTTTGGTCAATGTTAAGTTTTTGTTGTATATAAAATTTGTAGTTTTGAAAAGATGACAATTCTTTTGGAGTATTTATTTCTTAGTCGTTCTTGCTATTGTTAGAACTGGTGATTGAGAACACTAGCATCTGACGTATGGGCAACAGCTTTAAAATGTCATACAGCTGGCAATTGCTATCTTTGTTCGACAGGTGATCTTACGCGCTAGCTTCCTCTCACTCACCCTTCAATATTTACCATCTTTAACAGCCAGTAACCCTAATTTGGGGCCAGATTTAATTAGGTTGCCGTATATCATAATAATGAGAAAAAAAATAGCTTTATTTTGATGTATAAAAAATAAACATTCGTTATGGACGAATAAATATATCGAAATCATACCTGTTTAAACCTGGCTGCAAAGAGGTGCGGCCAAGTGCGCAACGGCAACTACGATTTTTCAAAGTCTTTATACCTATTTCCGTTAAGTGAACGATATTTTATTTAAAAATTTGATAAGTGAAACTTTTCCCGCGAAATCAAATAATAATAATTTAATTAAAAATACTTTCGGCCACATTTTGATTGGCAACCTGGTAGCTTTTTATTCTCCTAATCATAAATATAAGTAAAAATGTGGATTTCAGCACGCACACGATAACTACACATATTTGCAGCCGGATCTTAATCTATACGGTATAGGACATGCTAACAATGACTCTTCTCTTCTCTCTTTTTTATATTATCAACTATCCTTTTCATATCTTGCAATGACGTCATTGACTGTCAAAGTCATAGAATCGGTCTAGGGGAACAAGAGGCATGATAAGACAAGACGAGAGGACGGACGAGTAAGACGGGTCATGCACACATACCGGAAACGAAACGCTTTTGCGAGATGTTGCTGCAGCCCATCAGAACCTGCTTTCAAACAATACTCAATGGACCATGACAGTTGATTTACAATCAAATTTAGTTTAAATGCATAATTGATGTAATATTTTTTTATCCTTAATAACTACAGAAACAAGCAAGAAATAGTATTGAATTGATGATTATGTTCTCCTTTATTTTACGTTTTCCTTGAAGTTGATGGGCAATTTTAACACTGCTTTAGTCTTACCGTTATTTCATACTAGCTTTTGCCCGCGGCTTCGCTCGCGTGGAATTTAGCCTGCCACATAAAGTTTGCAAGGTGGTAGAGCAATGGTTCAACCAGGGAGTTATCACCGCCGCACCTATTTCTACCGTGAAGCAGTTCTTGTGTTTCATTAGAAGGGTGTGGCTGCCGGCTCGCTTTTATATGAGGCGATCATCAAAGTCCTCGAGAGTAGCAACGCATCTGTGATTGACTTCAGATTGAACCTTTGCCCTACTTCCTAAATCTGTGTGTTCAAATTTCAAATCACAGGCACGTATATTAATTTGAATTAGTTTTATCGGCAACGGATATTAATACTTATTCTGAAATTAAAAGTTTTAAGAAAGGGTCTCAAAACGCGTGACGTTTACCAACGCGCAGTTGGCTAGCGTGGTCAACTACAACCTTTTTTTTTCTGTTTTCGAGGGGGAAACCTTCCAAAGGTACCCGACGCCGTGGGAGCGACGCAGGGTTATGTGGGATTTTTACCGCACTAAACCCCCCCCCCCCCCCGGTGGCCGTCCTCGGCGGTGAAAAGGAGGACTCCGGGATCTCGAAACGACTTCAACCGGAATCCTCCGAGCGCGCTGCCCCATCGGGCTCCTCCCAGATGGGCGGCTGGGCCCACCACTCCGTCTAGCCTTTACGACGGTATGCGACCACACATACCGCCGTCCTTCCCGGGATTGCCTGACCAAACGGTTCGAGCTCCCACTCTAGCCGTCTGCAACCCCGGAAGCCCCTTTTAGTCGCCTCTTACGACAGGCAGGGGATACCGTAGCCCTATTCTGACCCCGAGGCTACAGGGACGGGTCAACTACGACCTAAACTACAGCTAAACTGAGTTATGTGCCGAGTTGTATAACATTAAAAGGTTGATGACGATTGAATGACATATCTAACCTTTTCCACTGTTTCATTCTTATTGACCTTTTTTTTGTCGAGGGAGAAACCTTTAAAAGGTACCATACGCCGTGGGAGCGACGCAGGGTTATGTGGGATTCTTATCGCACCAGGACTCCGGGATCTTCAAAGGAACGCAACTGGAGTCCTCTGAGTGCATTGCCCCATCGGGCTCCTCCCAAGTGAGCGGCTGGGCCCACCACTCCATCTAGTCTTTACCACGATATGCGACCACACGTATACCACCATCCTTCCCGGGATCGCCTGGCTGGACTGTTCAAGCTCCTTGCATCCTGGCTCTCACGACAGCATGCGACCACACATGCTGACATCTTTCCCGAAGTTGCTGACTGGGTGTTTCGAACTCCCAGTCTAGCCGCCCGCAACCCCGAAAACCCCCTTTTAGTCGCCTCTTACCACAGACAGGGGATACCGTAGGCTTATTCTCATCCCGGAACTACAGGGACGTCATTCACATCGACCTTTCCCATTTTGCTCCGTGATTTATAACCATTTAAATATTAATTTCATAGAACTTCGTTGTATACGGCGGCGACGCACGGCGAGTATTGCCGGTCAATCGAGTACGCAATATGTTATACTCGTAATATCTTCTAAACTACTTATCCAATTTACATGGTGTAAAAAGTAGATTTAATCTGTATTAGATGCTTGATTTTTTGAAATCATTTATTTTGATAAGGATTAATATTTAGTTTGTATAAAACCCATGAAAACATCAACTTCATATTTTTTTTATTTTCAAAGTATAAAAAGAGTTATTGTGAGTTATACATAAAATATAGATATATGCTGTCGCGGACTTTTATTTAGATCTATGTGAGCCAAACAATCCCATGGTACATTATATTTGGATATCTTCAACGGTTTAGGCAGCGTACGCGAAGATAGCTCTCAGAGGACAACTTTTTTTGCGACTAATCTGATATTTCTCGTTATAGTATAACCTTATTACAAAAAAATCGGTATAAATTATAGTCCATGTGTTATTCTGATGTGTAACCTATACTACTGTAAAGTTTCAACCAAATCCGTTCAGTAGTTTTTGCGTGAAAGAATAACAAACACACATACATCCTCACAAACTTTCGCATTTATAATATTAGTAGGATTTTCTTTTAACATAGTAATTGGGGCAAAATGCGTAAATGTCACGGGGCATAATGGCATACACCATTATATTGCATTCTAATAATTCCATCGACAGAGTTAGTATCTCATCCGTGCTCAATTGCGTCAAGTGTTGTTAATGTTCTGTATATGGAAACATACACATATATTGCACCTGAAATACTTACCACGTCAAGTTCTACAAACCTACCCTCGTCAAGAAAAAGAAGGCCTAAGTGGGTTCATAACACACTTGAAAAAGAACAAGTTCAATCGATTGAGTCTTCTTCATGTTCTCTCCGGAAATCAACGTTTGCCAGTGACACTATCTGATGCTGATTCACCACAACAACATTGTTCACAATTATTTGACGTGCAAAAAAGAAGTTCCTCAGAAATTCGTTTTCACATACGAGCTTAAAGTTATTCGATCGTTACTAGCAAGGATGTTCAAAGGGTTTCAAAGGATGTATATTAAAAAAAAAAAGACTGATGTATATTTCACAAACAATATATTTTAGCTAAAATATAATAGTTTTTCTGTAACCTCTACGGTTTTCTCATTTTTAAACTGATGAAAAGTATCTTCATTAAATTTTAAAACCCTAAATGAGATAAACATATGTCAATATTATCATTGCTCGCACAGTAAGTGATCCTTACAATATATTCGCAACATAAAGTTTAATATTATAAAATGTACCTATATTTACAAACAGTCTCGTTGCTAGGTTACCACTGACGCCGGAACATTTGTGACAATTTGGGTGGTATTAACATTATGAGTTTATGAACGTCCTGACATTTGGGAGTTTAAGATGTTGTCAACAATTAGAACACGTAGGTTGTGCCGATATTATTGAACACTTTGATTGTATCTAACAATATGGACACTTTGAACGCCACTAACTATATGCTGCTGACTGTACGAATTATTTTGGATAACTCTTCTGAGTTTGTTTTTTGCTGTATGTTTGTCTGAATGCTTTTATCTCTGGCGTTATAAGGCTAAATGATTCTATTTTGGAATTATAATTTTTCCTTTATACAGTATTTACAGAAAGACTGTATGCGAAGTTATTAATCCGAATGGCACTGTAGCGTCCAACGAAAGGATTCTGGGTTCTATCTCCGAACTGACTGCCATACCCTATATAATATACATCAAATAATGATGTTCTGTTCTTATAGTTATTAGATCCTAGGGCCATAATTTCAGATCTGGATGTGTTTTTAATATGACTCTCCGTGGTTATCATCCATACGACAGCGATTGTAGATAGAGCGTATTTTTATTACAATAAAATTGTATAATAATCAGTACATATTATATGACAAAGTCGCTTCGCGCTGGTAGGACAGAATAATAGTCTGCGCGAACGAAGTCGCGCGGATTCTGCTAGTCCTTTATAAAATATTACCAATCCGTACTTTTTAATCTGAATCAGTTTAAACACTGCAATATGCTGATAAGAGAAATAGGTGTACTGGTTTAGTGGTACTTCCTTAACATTAAATTGCAGACCAAGTATACCGGACCAGCCTTTGATGTTCGCGTAGGAGATTAAAGCGGTCTTTATGAGCAGTAAAATATTTGATGGACAGTCGTGCTAAAAATCCAATGAGTTATGGTCGCGCTAGTTTCTGATCAGCAAACAGGCCTGATTCACTTTACGGGGTGAATGGTTTCTAATTAGATCGAGATCGGAAAATATGCACTATATTTACAGCGAACATGCATAATAAAAGTAAATCTAAAATTTTGGACCAATAATGATGACGAATTCTTAACTGATCCGAAGATCACTTTAAACTGGTGTTTAGTGTCTTCGGATCTATATGACGACCCGCGTGGCCGTGCGGTTACCATACCGATCTAATATACGCAGTGGGTTCCGGGCTCGATTCCCGGTGAGACAGGTGAGGATGATGAGTTTAGATTCTTGTTCTGGGTCTGGGTGTTTGGATATTCATGTTCGTGTGTGTCCATAGCATCCACGACACAGGAGAAAATCCTACTGTAGAGCTATTAATTTAGAAAGCCTTTTTAAGCTTTTTTTGAAAGTTCGGATCAGATCTATTGTTATCCTTGTAGATATTATTTGTTACATAGATGTTTCAAATAAATCGTAGGTGCAAGAACTCTTTGTAGTTCGCAGGATAGAAAAGACGTTCAGGAGTTCTGGCAAGAATAGTCTTGCCTGATGGATTGATGCCTAAGACGTTCTTTTGTGTTTTCTGGCGCGCCTTGCTGTTGGAGGGGAGCTTCATGCTCCACACGGGGGGGCTGCGGGATTGACCAGGCACCGGCGGGTTCGCGGACGAATGCGAAAGCGTGCCAGTGTTCCCGCCGTACGATGCAAGGAGAAAACACAGTGGGGGTTTAGTCGGTAAGAGTTCAGCATAATCCAGCTGCTGCTGCTCCATGAGGATTATCCATTTAAAATGCTATGTTCTGGTCTGGAACATATGATAAGGAATACATCTTTACCAGAGGCGTTTTTGCTGGTAAGTTCTGAGATATATAACATAGGTGTAAATACCTAAGGGGTGATTTTCCATAGTTTTTTATGATTGCTTGTATGTGATTGGTTTCACTTTAATAAACGCAGTAGACGAAAAAAATTGCAAGGAGGTACTGTCGATATGGATTTATTCGCTCTCTTATAACATTTACCAAAAGAGAGAGAATGATGCTATTAGGGGCTAACACTACAGAAGCAATATTCTGACAAAAATATACGAGTGACTAAATAATTAAAAATATCTTGACTTACGCATGGAGTTATTATATAAAAGTAAAAATATTTCCTTTGTCAAAAAGTATTTTAATTCTCTCAAAAGGCCGTAAACAAGATATTTTATCACAGAAATTTCAATGGCCGTAATTGTGATTTATTAAAATGAGCGCAACGACTGGGTTTCACGAGAGACATATTCTTGGAACCAATAGCGCATTTGTATTTTACCTAAAGGAGGAAAATTAAAGATACTTTCTATACTCTCCTAAAACTAAGATTACTTTCGGTTTGGCTTTCTATAATAGTCAGAGAAACGTGCATGCGTGCGAGATGATTTGTAGATATGTATAGAATAATTCTATAGAACAGGGGTTCAATTTGAAGCCGATTACAGATTCGTTGCTACATATCAGATGTAGCAACGAATCTGGCTAAATTCTCCTCATATAATGAAGGAGCCCAGGATGCTAAACGTGGAGTTACTCGAGCGTCGCGGAAACTTTTTAGGTTTGGTAAAAGGTAAGAAGAATAAGTAGTCCTTTATGTTTTCTCGTTGAGTGGTGGGATAAGCGTCTACAGAGTTTAAAATTTTTAAAAAAGAATGATATGGAATTACTCGCATGCATCATATTAAGGCAGAGGGAGGATGATTAGACCCTAAAATGTATCAAATTTGCTAATTTGACGATTAAAGCGTCACCTAAGGGAGTGTGAGGGTTACTAAGTTCTCCTGGGTGTACCCACCTATGCTAAAGCCGCATACTGGCTGGAGGTACAAATATATAAAGTGTCTTACTCCATATTAATCTGTCGCGCTCGAGTATGTCCCAAAATCCACTCTTGGGCTCCCATACCAATATGACAAACAACAATCTACAACTTCTACCAAAACGTAAGGACTGATTGACGCTAGAAATAGATACCGATGGTACCTCATCCATAGAGCCATTCTACAAAAGGGAGTACTTCTATAGGTGCCAATATAAAGGAAAGATTATAAGCATTTAGGTTTAGAAAAAATGAATTTATCATTAAGATACTTCCTTGTTTTAAAATTTAACATCAATAATTTCGTTAATTTTGTTATACAATTTTGTTTTTACAAAACTACCAACTAAAAGACACCCAAGCATGTTTGAAAGAGACGATATTTTTGTATGTAGACTATAGTGTAATCTTTGCTTCTCCCATTTCCTGTTCGTATAAGTTTTGTAGGACATCAGACTTACATATGTTCTAACTTAAGCCGTTAAGAAAAGACTTATAATGTGTTATTAACTACAATTTTTTTCTTATAACTGTAATTCGTAGCGAACCTTGATTCTCGCCTTTATAACGCTTACATGTCGCTTTCTTTTTCCTGTTTTTCTTACCTTTTTCCATGCTTAGGTTGTCTGGAAGAGATCGCTGCCTAGCGATAAGACCACCTATTGCATACGACTAATCTGTATTGTATGTTTTTGTTATGTTTGTCTGTTTCTAGTGTGCAATAAAGAGTATTCTATTCTATCTTATTCTATGTCGTACATTTAATTTAAGCTCGTTATACTTACTATGGAACCATAAGTGCCATCCGGAAGGCAGTATTACAATGGTTAACCTATATACCTATGAATCCCGGCCACAGTATCGAAACATAACCCGTGTTAAATATTGAACGCTCCGTTCGCAATTCAGAGAGCAAATAATGAAACCACTAATAAAGCAAGTCATATTGAAAGTGTAAGTCTACGAATTTCATTCCTTCCACTTGCGACTGGGCCAGTGTGGAAGAGATTGTATAAACGGCTTAAGTGAACGTGGGCGTTTTATTGGGAAGTGTACTCTCGCCGTGATATTCGAGGTCCATTATCGTTTATCGGTGGCCGTTAAGTAAGTCGTTTGACGAGTATCGAAATAGCACTATTTATAGACGGACGAGTAGCAAAACCTGTGTAGCAGGATAGTGGGCTTACATAGAATACATAAATATGTAGAAGGATAAGTTTGTATATGACATTCGAACGTAGCTTGCTCTTAGATGTTTTACATGTAGCTGTTTTGAAATTTATCCAGTGATTTTTTGAACACTGACCACGTCATGATCTCGGTTTATGAGCAAAGGGTTTTGGGTTCGATCCCCGGCCAGTTAGATATCTGAAACATTAATTAAGCTTACTATTCCGGGTTTGGATGTTGGGACTTATATTCGATTTTGTTTAGGTATGGCGCCCATGAAATGGAAAAAAATCTAGTAAAGGGCAGTAAGTGTTAAAAGCGTTATTATTAGCAAAAAAGGACATATTTATCTGTTGCTAGTTTCCCATACTCGGAGAAATGCTTTGGAGAATATATATATTCTCTAAAGCATTTTCGTCTTACATGTTAGATGCCTCGTATAAGTGATAAAATTTACGTCACTTTAAGATATAGACCAGAACAATGCTTGATATCGCTGTTATATAGCAGGAATAGGTGCCCTCCTTTAAAAATAATCGCTTAATCGGAGAAGACAGGATAATTACGAAAATTAAATAATTAGTTATTCTTTGTTGTTAGTTTCGAAACTGATTCTTATCCTAAAATGTCCCGCTGTTTTCCGAAATAGCTACACATATATGACGCGGGTTCTATATATTTTTTATGTTCCAAGTGGGCATAATGAGAAGCGAACTTGGATTACTGCCATCCAGCATGAGTGACGGCTAACGACACTTATCTGGTTACCTGCGGGAATGAGACAAAGGAAAAATGTTTTCGAGATTTTAATTTTAGTGGCTCTTTCGTCAATTTATGTCTTCCGTGGCGTACTCTTTCATTTGTTGCATACTTTTGGAGTTTCGTGTTTATTTTTGGAGACGTATTTATTATTGTGAATTTTTCAATTGTAACTCAGAGATTATATACCTAGTTAGACTCCATCACGACTTTCCAAGTGAGTAAACGATGAAATTAATATATTGGGACACCTGTTGTTTTCGAGGGGGAAACCTTCAAAAGGTACCCGACGCCGTGGGGGCGACGCAGGGTTATGTGGGATTTTTACCGCACTAAAACCATCCCGGTGGCCGTCCTCCGCGCTACAAAGAGGGCTCCGGTATCTCCAAAGGAACGCAACCGGAATCCTCCGAGCGCGCTGCCCCATCGGGCTCCTCCCAGATGGGCGGCTGGGCCCACCGCTCCGTCTAGTCTTTACGACGGTATGCGACCACACATACCGCCGTCCTTCCCGGGATTGCCTGACCGAATGGTTCGAGCTCCCATTCTAGCCGTCTGCAACCCCGGAAGCCCCTTTTAGTCGCCTCTTACGACAGGCAGGGGATACCGTAGCCCTATTCTGACCCCGAGGCTACAGGGACACCTACTGACACCTGTTGGCCATGCACAGTGCACCCGATTTGTTTCCTGGCAGGCAAACAACAAATTTAAATTACAAATTAAGATTTCTGTTTAGGCTGCTTGTATACTCGTTTTTGTAGTTCAAGGACATAAAAACTATACATATATTTACCAACTTTCATAGCAATCTGTTAACCAGTGTCAAAGTTTATGTATTATAACGCCATCTAGGTGCGAGCTACAACAACGTATATTATGCAGCTTCACATGCAACTATCATGTTAATCGGGATCTTTAAATTCCAAAAGATAAATGTACTAAATCTAGTTCTTATTATTTAATCCTCGGTCCATACTGAAGCCCATTGAATACAATAGTTACGATTTACATTTACTATTTTTTATATTATGGAGGTGACAAACTAGTTGAGCATGCTCGTTTGATGGTACCTGGCCACTGCCACACGGACATCTGTAATCAACCCCAGATAAGGTAAAGGTCTTAACTAAAGTTGGTCAAAGACACGTTTACCCCTGAGTTTTAATTTGGAACCCTCCGGATTAGAATTTCTCCTTTACCCATCAATCTAGAACACGTTAGCCTTAAGCACTAGAAGTGCGGGCGTCTCAAATTTGACCTAATTCGATGTTCTTCCTGCTCTAGTATTTTAATATACACTAGCTGAACCCCGCAGCTTCGCCCGCGTTATAAAAAACAATGTATTGATTGTCCCGTGCGAATAGGATATTTTTCCCACAGTAAAAAGTAGCCTATATGTTAATCTTGAGCGTCAGCTAACTAACTCCCTACCAAATTTTGAGATAATCGCTCCAGCCGTTTAGACGTGAAGAACTAATAAACATACACACTCACAAACTTTCGCCTTTATAATATTAGTATGATATAATCGTGAGTTTTATGACTTTCCATGAAATATGATTATATTATGTGCACGGGACTTCAACTACTTAAATGCAAAACACATTTTTTACCTAAAACATCCGTGTTTCTAGGGATGTCAAAATGTTCCGCGCTTCTAGAGTTAACACTTGTGTTATAAAGTAGATATAGGTGTGAAGATGGTACGTTATGTTGAGGGCTACTTGCCCTGGGAAGGCCCTGAAGGGCATCAGAGAACCCGCGGTTTCCTTAAATGTGCACTGAGGCCATCGAGGGGATTTTGGTGAGCAATAATCTTATATAATTTTTCAATTTTGAAAAAAAGTGTGACAATGGTGCCCCTGGACTACCAATGGTCTATCACCTAACGTGTTCATACCCGTTTATTTCAGTCCCGATGGTTTCATCGGGACAATAGATCATTTTTCATTGTTTGTTGTAGTCATGCCCCAACTATTTATTACCATTGCCTTGGAGGGTACAATAAATTTCGATTGAGGTCAATATACAATTTTATTATTACCTGTAAAGGTTTTCTCGTGCTCTATATTTATTATAACCTTAAGTTCGATAGCACATGCACGCCTTACAACAAAACTGGTAATATACCACATTTTGCCATTTTCCAAGCACTAAATGAGTCTATAACTTTGATTGTTTTATTTTCTTATTTATGGTCAAGGGCCACGAAGCTCAAAGACATCTATAAAAAATAATATTATAGGATATACCTTAAAAGGATTAGTCGTAGGTTAGGTCAGCCACTGATGCGCTGCTATCCCATGTTCTATTTGATGTTACTTCAGGTATCCATGGCAATGACCACTTACGATCAGATGGACTGCATTCTCGTTTGCTACTTCAATCAGATGAAAAACCTCTTAGGATTAACATCTAGTACAAATATATATGTAGGACAAGTATATCGTCCCTGTAGTTTCGGGATCAGAATAGGACTACGGAATCCTGCCCGTCGTAAGAGGCGACTAAAAGGGGATTCCGGGGTTGCGGGCGTCTAGAGTGGGAGCTCGAACCGTTTGATTAGACGACCCCGGGAAGGACAGCGGTATGCGTGGTCGCATACCGTCGTAAAGACCAGACGAAGCGGTGGGCCCAGCTACTCACCTGGGAGGAGCCCGATGGGGCAACGCGCTCAGAGCACCCCGCTTGCGTTCCTTTAGAGATCCCGGAGTCCTCTGTGTAGCGCTGAGGACGCCACCGGGCGGGTTTTAGTGTGGTAAAAATCCCACATAACCCTGCGTCGCTCCCACGATGTCGGGTACCTTTAGAAAGTTCGACAATAAAAAAAACCTATCTCAAACTGCTTTCATCTATCATATACATTCTAAGTATACTTCAAATACTTTTCTTTTAAACTTAAAACAGTGATAATATTTTTCTTATACGCAAAATTATAAAAAATACAGATTAGTGTCTAAAATTCGACCTCAGACCGCCAAACTGAGATTAAGTGCTGTAGTACACAGAATTCTGTGTGGCGGTGGTTGATACCCAATCCAAACAATGAAACATACCACATTATTAAATAATTATAGATAGTTACGAATTTATAACCCACGTAACAGAAATAATTGATGAAAAATAAGAAATTACTTGAAGAAGCCGAAAAAGAAAAAGAAGGTTTGAGCGACGACGAACATTACTCGCTGAAGGTAAGACACGGGGCTTAAGTGGTAAGCTAATTATGTACTGTAATTGCCAATAAATATCTTAAGGCATACTAAAAGTGTATTACTGTTTTACAGCCATTAATTCCAAGTAAAGGTACAACTCATTAGTAGTAAATATTCTGCCGACAAGTAACAGCCGATCAATCTGTTAAAATGAGAATTATAGTGATAAATACATCAGAAATTTTAAAATAACTTATTTATTTTATTATTTAACTTATTTATTGTAGTGCAATCGAATCGAATGTTGAAGTTCATTTTAGAGCTAGTGATTAGAAAGTTATTTAACACTAGCAGATCGACGCGACTTCGTTTGTGCAGAGTATAATGTAATCTTGGATAGATTATATATAAAGAGGAAAACTTTGTATTCTTGTATGTTTGTCATGAATTAACTTAAAAGCTACTGAACCGATTTTAAAAATTCTTTCACCATAAGAATGCGTTATACCTGAGCAACATAGGCTACATTTTTATTACTAGAATATATATAAAGCGTCTTTGCTTGAGGAATGTGATTCAGTGTCAAAAATTTTGCTCAAAAAATTTTTTCATTGCATACACTGCGACATCTATTGATATAATAGAAAAAATGTTCTACAATATAAGAGAACATATCAATATCTACGAAAGACTTGGGACAACCGGACAACCGCACAATGATCAGTGTACCCTTACGCAAAGCAGTCGTTGCAAAATTTTTTGGGCCAACTATCGAAATAGCACAAATATCTACTGTTGACTATGACTATTGACCAAATCCCCATTACGGATGGGGCAGGGACATGTCCAGGAGTGGTGCTCTAATGTATTATGGTTGGATAGATTATATTATAGTCTGCACGAATTCGCGCTGATTCTGCTAGTGTGAAATGAAATGCAATGGTATTAAGATTAGATAATACATAATTAACTTCAAAAAAGGAAACAACTGACATTCTTTGAAAATGTATCATAATTTTAGAATACGTGCCCTTAAACTAATTTTCATATGTAATATCAATTTCATGGTGATATTAATATCAGTTACTGGTGACCCGAGAGCTGGCACGCATTTTGCTCAACGAATTGGTATTGCCATTCAAAGAGGAAATGCTGCCAGCATCTTGGGAACCTTGCCCAGGGACTGCGATGGTGATAATTTTTTATGGTAGTGTTTTTGTTTATATGTTTTTGTTTTTCTTTTTTGTATATATGTACATTTTGTAAATAGTTTTTTTTATTTGAACCGTATAATTTCATGGTCCTTTCGACTTCATAATGACCATTATAACTTATGCACTCTTTGTTAAAAATAATAATGTAAAGAAACTTTGCATATCGAAATAATAGAACCATTACCGTTCATTTTAACTAAATTGACCAACGTTTTAAATTTTGTTCCCAACAATAACTAATTTTATGTTAATTTTCAGGATACTTCAAACATAACTGACTATCAAATTATATGGCTGACTTCCTTTACTTGATAAAGATAGGTTGAATAAATTGAAAGGAACATGTAAGCAATTATTGGTTACAAAGATAAAAAAAAAAAAAAACAAAAAATGTCGTCATTTTGTAATGTCATTTTTCAAAAAGACTATAGTATTATCTTGTATTGTCTTCTATATAAGTAAGAGTTAGTTTTATTGTTTGTATTAAAACGTTATATTCGGTTATTAAGATTGACAGCGATTAGTTCGCTTTTTAATTTTTAAGGTGCTAGATCATATTCTGATTTGATTATTTGATTCTCGTATAAGTAGCTACAACTGACATCGCCTCAAAGATAGTAGTTACCCACCACATATATGTATACCTTGATTTCTAAATGAAATAGCGCTGCTCAAGTACCTACTTTGATATGGCACTATCATTGACACTCATTATATTCTTAGTACTGTTATCATTTCATAAACAGAATTTCAGGGTGGTAAACAATCCTTAAGGATTATCGTTTTCAGGTAAAGCCTATGTTTTTATGGAGTTGGCAATATAGTTGGCCAAGGAGTAACTACTTATGTTCAGATGAACTGCATTGTCGTTGACTACATAGTCGCTAAGCGGTAGACAGATTAACGATTAACGAATCGTATTTCCCGGTTTATTTACTTCATGCTTGTTCTAATGGTCGTTTGGCCTTAAAAATCGACCTCCAGCTACACTCGCGCCTAGTTTCGTAGAACCTATTAGCATAATGGTAGCGTTTACATCTCAAGGTGAGGCTGTGGTGTCAGCGACCGCTGCAGGGCCAATTTCCTCCCATTCAAATGTCCTGACTTCCTTTAACCTGGCACGTGGTCTTAGAAGAACTTTTTTTAATAATACCCAATATTTTTTATGTTTTATAAGATTGAAGTAGCAAACAAACATGCAGACCACCTGATGGTAAGTGGTCCACTGCCGGCCATGGATGTCTGTAAGCAACTTCATATAAAACATGAAGTTCTTTCTGAAGTCAATCGCAGATGCGTTGCCATTCCCGAGGACTAAGATGGTCGCCTCATATAAAAGTATGCCGGCAACTTTTATATGATACACCTTTTCATCGAAACGCAAGAACTGCTTCACGCCAGAAATAGGTGTGACGGTGATACCTCCTCGGGCGAACTACACTGGTACTACCACATAGAATATTTATAATATTTTTTAGGATTAAATCAACAAACCTGTACTTAAACAAGCACGTGAAATAGGTATATCATGGTAAGGGGCTAAGGGGTTACTACTGCCTATGAGCAATTGTAACTAGCTCCATAAGGGTTGTACTTCAAGCCTATAACAGATGTTTTAAAACTCCTGGGGACTATAGTCGCCTCATATGTGAGTTAGACAGAACTTTTACCGAAATGCAAGAACTGTACTATCCTAGTCAAACTACACTGATTTTACCACATTCTAACCGTTTCATCTTCGCTCGTATTTTTTCCTAATTGTTTGGCGGCAGACAATGTAACAAAAAGTTAATTTTACAGTAAATGAAGTATTCCCATTTAGTGCACAAGTACTAACACATCTCCTAAGCGTCGCAAGATTCCTTTTGTTTCTGGATTCAATAAGACGTATAGAAATTTTAAAAAATATTCCAAAAATAAAAACCCCAAAAACTTAAACTGAAAGAGAAAAACAAGAACAACGGTCATGAAATACATTCAAATATAAATAATAAATGCACGTAGTCTTTGTATTTTTTCTCTTTATAACAAGTAGGTACAACATTGAATTAGGAGTATATACATATTTAAATTTAGGTGTAGTAATTTTGTTTGTAATGTTTGGGAAAATGCCGAGACAACATTGTTCAACCGCAGACTTTGCTAACATTTGCCGATGTTTGTCAAAGCGATACGAACATGGCTCGTTCCAATCGTAAATGTTACTCGCTCACGATTATGACAGTGAAGGTTGAACAATATTAGTGTAGGAGTAATATTTCAGCGTGAACGCACCGGAATTATGTGTGATCTATGATCGAGGCGAGGTCATGCGCCTGCGCCGCTCTTCAAGGTTATACTAATACCTACTATAATTGTTATAGGAAAGACAAATGTAGGCCCAACATTATTATGCTATGATATGGTGTTTACTTTATGTTGATCAGCAGAGTGATGGTTTCAAGATTGGAGCAATGAAAGAAGTCATAGAAGAAGTAATAATATAGTTGTTAGGCACAATTGTGATTGATGAATGAATCACAAAGAAAGAAAGAGTCTTACAAGTAGATCTTAGCGTCCTATACTTGGTGGCCTAGTTGACTTCATATATTACCAAAACACGTTACGTCATTACCACAACATGGTCCATTTGGTCTGACGTTTTGTATGCAGTCCGCCTGATGGTAAACGTCCAATGCTGCCAGTAGATATCTGTAATCAACTTCAGATAAGATCAGAGTTAAGCTATTGCATAGCTTTTATAGCGGGCTTTGAGCGCGGCGATCGAATCAAGAAATTCCGTAACGAAAAACCTAACACACCCCACTCCGCTTACCATGTAGCGCGGCCGAGCGTTCGCTTAACGTGTATGTATATGGTACGAAGTACGACAGTACGAAGCTCACACGGATCGAGATGAACTGCTCGGAAAATAAATTTTGCGACAAAGATTTTCGTACTATTTTGTTTTTTATTCTAAGACTGAAGGAGACAAAAGAAGATGTAATTAATAATAAGAACTCACTGTTGTCCATAAACATCTGTACCAACTTTATATTAGAATAGAGGTTCCAGAGGACAGGTACATATGCGTTATCATTCCTGACGACTGAATGGTCATTACACATGTAAGTTATTCGTCATCAACACTCTTCCGCCGAAACACAAGGACTGTTTTACGCTAGACATAGCGAAAAAGCAATGGAGCGTGATTGGTTCTATTCTTCTTTGTTGGTAAAACTATTACACTTTTCTATCCTATGTTTATGTTTAAAGTAATGTATAAGAAATATCAAAATTAGTGGAACAGAAACTACGTAATATAAACAATCATAAAACAGCATAAACGTGGTATAATTTTATTTAAATGAGTTAGTACGCCGTCACTGTGTTGTGCTAACAAGTAACAAGCGTATGTTATTTGCGTATATTGAAAACGAGCTGGGCTTATGTGCTACACTCTCGAACTTGGTTATTAGGGTGTCCATATCCTTTGTCCTGTAGTCCCGGGACGAGAATAAGGCTACGGTATCCCCTGCCTGTCGGCTTTCGGGGTTGAGTGCGGCTGGGAGCTCGAACCGTCCATCCAAGCGCTCCCGGGAAGGACGGTGGCATATGTGGTCGCACGCCGCCGTAAATCACAGAAGGTGCGGTGAGCGTCGTCACTCACCAGGGACGAGCCTGAAATAGGCATCGCGCTCGGAGGGCTCTGGTAGTGTTCCGACGGAGTTCCCGGAGTCCCCCACGGTGCGCTGAGAACGGCCACCGAGAGGGTTTTAGTGCGGTAAGATTCCCACATAACCCGCATCGCTCCCACGACGTCGGGTACCTTTAGAAGGTTCCCCCTCGTAAAAAAAAAGGATGTCCATATCCTTGATGTCAAATCCGCATCTTTATACGGCAAGGGTTAAATCAATGCCATGTTTTACACGGAAGAATATGTTTTTATCAAACAACTCTAAGACATGGCTGTGATAAACAATGTTATTTTATTATTGTAATTTGACCTGGAAACAACAACAATAATACATTAATGGTACATTCTTGACTTTTTTTAGGAACGATAATAATAATAATCTCTTGACATAAATGTAAATTAATATACTGCGGCGAAATTAATTGAAAAGTATTTTATTTTCATAAAAATAATCTTACGTTATTTTTGTTTTTTTTTTGAATAAAGAACTATGAATATTACTTTTTTCGTAACAAAATCTTTAAGCCAACTAGGTTAAATATTAAAAAAAAAAATAGTTTCAAGTCTAAACACAAAACCACGTTCTAAATTGTGGCCACACTAGTAACCTAACCCGCCAGCCGTATGCTTACAAAGCGTCAAATGAGGCAATAGGCTGGAATTATAAGTGCCACAGAAACGAGGGTCTTGTTGGCTGAAAAAGTTCGATGATGTAGGTTCATTATTCGGAACAATTCAGAAAGTAGCACGTGTCAAACGGTTTCCGTTTTTGCTGTTCTACTTACATTTTATTCTTATGTAAAGGGCATTTTATATACACCAAGTGGACCATAGTTATCTATATCTTAATACGTGAAGCAAAAACTTGTGGTGCATTTTTAAGTAATATGCCGCGGACGGATTCGTATGAAACTTTGCACGGTTATAGTGGACGTAGACAAGGAGTGGAGAATGTTAATACTTTTTTCAAATAATGCATATGACACACTACCATACATTTGTCACAAACACATACATAATAAACGAAATAGAACATTCAATGTCTTACTATGAAAACACATAACGTAAAAATGTCAGATGTGTTAGTCAAAATACTGCTACTGCTTTTAAATGCGTCTTAGCTAATTAAACCTCTTTTTATATTTAACGGGCGCGTTCAACATTACTTAAAAAATATTACATTTTATTTGAATTTGAGAAATATTCGTACTACTTTGGACAATATAAAGTTTAGTTTTTTAATTTAAATTACGGTCGAATTTCGACCGATGCGACGGGTGACTCGATTTCAATTATTTTTTGTGTCTTTGTGGGGGTGTGTTGATTAAGACATCGGATTGATTATAGAGTTTATGCAGTCGTAACACTACGATTTTATGCGGTACTCAAACTCAAATCTTCCTGCAGAATCTACTCGTATGTAATTTTGCTTGTGACCTCGTTTATCAGAGGACATGTACAAGTAAAAGTATTTTTTTATATCTAGTAGCAAATTGCTTATATGCGGATTCGTGCTGGTGATGCGAGAATAAAAGATTCTACTACTTTCAAAATGTTATAATAACAATAAATTGATACATTTATATTAATACGAATAGCAGAGGAGTTATTAAATAAACGATAAACAGTTTGTATTAATATTTCGAAAAGCAAACAGTAGTAGTCAACCTTTTATAAAATAATATTATATTGTAGCCTGTTCAAAATTCGACGCATAATTTTCGAATACAATGTATATTATTTACATAACGACGTATTATTTCAGAGAAGTGAACTCGTAAAGCATTATTTTGTCAATTGTACTGTTTCGTACGTAGGCAATGAAATAAACCGAGCGACAATTTTAGTCGTAAATCTGTTTATGTTTGCTTTAGTACTTAGCGCGGGTGGGATCGACGCAGGCGGTTGACACAATTGTAAGGTCTGTGCTATAACACGCATGCATGCATGTTAGCTGTACTGCATGCATGCGTGTTATAGCATAGATCTCTATTTCTATATCCTATTGCTGGGTATGGGGGTATAGGTGTAGTTATATGAAATCACTACATAGCATAAAACTAAGTCGCTTCCCGCTGTCTGTCCCTATGTATGCTTAGATCTTTAAAACTACGTTATGGATTTTTATGCAGTTTTTTTAATAGATAGAGTGATTCAAGAGGAAGGTTTTTATAATATAATTTTTTTTTATAATACATGCATAATATAGTAGCGGAACACTGATAATTTTAGATTTTTTACTTTTAGGCGGAACGAAGTTCGCTGGGTCAACTAGTTCTAGTATAAGATGCTTCGTGCCGGCTACGTGCTCACGTGCCTACTTATTTTAGTGAAAATTTATTTAGGCGTGTTGAGCATTTTTCAATGGGAGTGGTTCAATGAACTTTCGAATATATATGTACCTTGCTGAGTGTTACAAAAACTTAACTGCGTCTTTCGATGGAAACTGCGTGTTGTTGCCGGCACACTTATATGAGGCGACAGTCTTGGTTCTCGGGAGTAGCAACGCATCTGTGAATGATTTCAGACAGAACCTATTCCATGCGCTGCGCTTACAGATGTCTATGGGCAGTAGTGACCACTTACCATCAGGTGGCATACTCGTTTGCTACTTCAGACAGATAAAAAAAATCATGTATGAATAAACGTCATACAATGCGACGACCCGCATGGCGCAGCGGTTACCATGCCGTACTGAAACGCAGTGAGTCCCTGGTTCAATTCCCGCCCAGACAGGTGTCTAAATGATGAGTTACATTCTTGTTCTGGGTCTGGGTGTTTGTGTATTCGTCTTTGTGTGTGTCCATGGCACCCACGACACAACAGAAAATCCTGCTGTGGGGCTATGAGTGTAGAAAGCGTTTTTTTTTAATGCGTATTTGCATGTAATGAAATGAAATGAAATGTCTTTATTTTGTGTAGTCCTACGGGGGCACTTACAAATTGTCAGTTACATTTTTTTCTTACACTACCACCGGATCGGAATACGACCTCAACTAAGAAGATCCGGCAAGAAACTCAGCGGGTTTGTCTTTTTTCTTATTTATATATATTTTTTTAAATATATGACAATGATAATGACAATAAAACGAACCTGTTACAACCCTAGAATGTACCCAGCCCTGCTGAGTACCATAATGCTGTGTCAGCGTCTAGTTCGTGAGGCTCTCATTCATAGAGATTTATTTAGTCAGTCTACTCCAACGCCTCAATCAGGACGGTTGCCAAAAGATCGCGTTCCTTAAAGTTCTTTTTTTAAAAAGGCTTTTCTCAAATCCGTATAACAAACCGATGTACCATTCAGCCAGTGTTTGGGTGCCGGTGACAATTGCAACATCCGACGCGTTAACAATATGCGGCCACGACAGTCGCTCTGCAGCTGTGACCTCATCATCTTCACTTATGAAGAGTGACCGCTGAATTAGCGCAGCGACGCGTGAACATAACACGTTTATGCTGGGGGTTAATTATAGACTAGTGTTTGCAGTTAGAATGTAATTGCAATACAATGTGTAGATAATAATAAAAGAAATACGAAATACTATAATAATAGAAAATAGGATTACCTTATAATATTTATGGATATATTTCTGATTTTAACAGCATTCCGTAGTGTTATTTGCCTGTATCAAAATGTCTATGCTTTTAATAATATGTGCCTATTTCTGTATTCTTTTCATTGCTTATTTAAATATTATGTTGTTTTATGAATAAAAATGTTCTTACTTCTGCTGTTTATTTCGAAACATCAAGTCGTTTTATTTTAAGTTGATTAAAGTATGAAAACGGTGCCCTTATTTTTTGACTTTGACACGGAAATATTAGTTGACCAGCTAAATTCCTACAAATTTATAACGAACCTATGGCCCATATTTCACGATTACTGTATTAGTAGGCTCGGCTCTGTACGAGATCTTGCGATCTCCCCTTACTTTGTTATTGCCGACTGATCCTTCTATAAATGTATTTTACTGTAGATACGTTTTAACAAAATACAAAAAATTATGTTTCTTTAAAGAAAGACAGTCATTGGAATTCGTAGAACACGTTAAATCATTTACCTTTCAGTTGTTATCGTTAGTAAAAGTTATTTAGGTTTATTAAGGTCAATTAACATAAATCCCATAGTAAGGCCAACGTAATAATAAACCGTTGAAGATATTTTTACATAATGTCGGTCTCCGAGACCAATATGTGGCATCCGGTGGGTTATTTATGCAACGCTGGCTTTATCGAACAAAACATAGGGCGTTAGCTTTAAGTGCGTGACCAGGCACTATAATTTTATGTGAACTAAGTGAAATATTCGGAGTAAATTAACAGCAAGGCCGGTCGTTGACACCGCCATGGCTTGGTGTAGTGGTTCCCAATCTTAATACACGACCAAGGTGTCTAATGAATTATTATAAACTAATTGACCCGGCGAATTAACTGCTTAAAATCCGTAGCGTAGTTTTCAAGATCTAAGGACAGACAGCGCGAAGCTACTTTGTAGTGACTATGTAAGAATATTTCGGTACACATCTACTCATGTCATTTGCGTTTTTCTATATTTTAAATATCGAATATGCGTGCGTT